>LPNX010536530.1:155069-184124 GCA_001517045.1 Pseudotsuga menziesii
AGATCTATGTATATGCTTTAGGTTGGTGACCTAAAAACACTGGATACAGTCCTATTAATATAATATATTAAGTTATGTATGGCAAGCCGATTTCAGAGGATTGCCTCCTGAGGAATGTCGATAAAGAGTGCCACAATTTTCTTGTTTTACATATGCTTTCTTATGTTGACATTTGAAGTATGCATGGTTATGAAGAGGTTATAGGTAGGTCTTGTGATAGCTTGGAGAGAACCAGTTAAAGAACAACACAACTACGAATATGAAAGAAAGCAATGAGGAACTGAAGAAGAAGCAAGGACAAGGATGACAAACCGGTAACACCGAGGACGGTTTTAATTCTAAGGGGGAAAAGATGTAACAACCCGCTCCCACCTTAAGAACCTAAGAGTAACTACAACTAGTAAAATACAAATAAATCATAAATACGTCTATGAGGAGTAGGAAACCCTCACCACAATGAGGTTACTCCCACCGCAGGTTAACCAAAGGTATTAGAAGGAAGATGAAATATATATTATATGTAGAACATTATATATTATATAGTGTTACATATAATAATCCAACATTATATAGTGAAACAAATCTCATATATAAATATATATTATATGAAGAACATCAAATATGTGTAAATATATAATGGAGAGAAATGATATTGATTTACAATGATTTACAATCATTGACTTGAAAAAAAAAATATTTACATGTATGTTATATATATAGAACATTGTATAATAGTTGAAGAACTTCAAGGATGTGTAAATATATAATGGATGGGAATATCAATATGGATTTTCCATATTGATTTACCGTGATTGACAATCATTGAATTGAAAACAAAATATATTTACATTTATATCATATATATATAGAACATTGTATAATAGTTGAAGAACTTCAAGGATGTGTAAATATATATTGGAGGCGAATATATATATGGATTTCTGAATATTGATTTACCGTGATTTACAATCATTAACTTGAAAACAAAATATATTTACTATAGAACATTGTATAATAGTTGAAGAACTTAAAGGATGTGTAAATATATAATGGACGGGAATATCAATATGGAGTTCTACATATTGATTTACCACGATTTACAATCATTGACTTGAAAACAAAATATATTTACATGTATATTATATATAGAGAAAATTGTATAATAGTTGAAGAACTTCAAGGATGTGTACATAATAAATGGACCGAAATATCAATATGGATTTCTAGATATTGATTTACCATGATTTACAATCATTGACTTGAAAACAAAATATATTTACATGTATATTCCATATATAGAACATTACATAATAGTTGAAGAACTTCAAAGATGTGTAAATATATAATGGACGAGAATAATCATATGGATTTCTGCATATTGATATACCATGATTTACAATCATTGACTTGAAAACAAAATATATTTACATGTATATTATATATATAGAACATTGTATAAAAGTTGAAGAACTTCAAGGATGCGTAAATATATAACGGATGGGAATATCAATATGGATTTCTACATATTGATTTACCGTGATTTAGAATCATTGATTTGAAAACAAAATATATTTACATGTATATTACATATATAGAACATTATATAATAGTCGAAGAACTTCAAAGATGTGTAAATATATAATGGACAAGAATATCAATATGGATTTCTGCATATTGATTTACCGTGATTTTCATTCATTGACTTGAAAACAAAATATATTTACGTGTATATTATATATATAGAACATTATATAATAGTTGAAAGAACTTCAAGGATGTGTAAATATATAATGGAGAAGAATATCAATATGGATTTCTGCATATTGATTTACCTTGGTTACATTAACTTTTAAGAATCGTTGATTTTAAGAGAGAATATTATTACATATAGATCATTATATACAGTGAAAGAAATTACATGCATAATATATATAGAACATTATCAGAACGGTAGCGAACTGTTATATATATATACCGTGGAGAAGAATATCAAATGTAAAGGTAGGTAGGTTGGCATTACTTATGCCGTATATAATTTCCTAAGGAAATAAGTATTCATTGAGTTTACACCCATAATTTATTTCTTCTCGACATCGAAAAGGAAGATTCTGACGCAACAAAGATTCATGGCAGATTTCCTGCCTCTACTTGTGGAGAGCTTTGCACATCGAAGGAAAACGGTTACTTGTGTGGCCGTTAGTCATTATGTTACGACTCTCTTGAGGGAGGGGTTTCAGACATCTGGCTTATTTAAATCTCTCAATCGCTCTGATTGAGGGGAGGGAAGAGGCCGCTCCATACAAGTTTGACAGGAAATCACCATAGCGAGAGTTTTCAAGTATAAGATGTTCTGGGAATTGATTAGTTACTTTCTTGTAGATATTGGGTTTTCTATGACTTGGAAAAGTATAACATATGTCTGCGTGTTTGGATGGCACAGTCTACTCCCACGCAATGTTAATCTAGACTATCTCGCAAGCGAAGTGATAAGACTTCAGTAAGAATTGGGTAGGCATCCAAGCAAGGCAATTACTACAGGTATGTATGAATTGGTGCCTAGCTGCTACTAGCTACTCTCACAATTTTTTGAAGGGCTTGATGTGCTTGGGCGCATCTTTTGATGGCCATGTTTGCTTTGGTAAGTATTCCTTAGATATATCTTAGGGTGATGGATTGATATGCATATACCTGTTAACCAACTTGAGATTTGAATTGATTGATTTGCTTGACAACATGCTATGATTGTCATATTTATTTGAAAAATTTCCTCACATATTTCTCACGACAATGGATTGATTTTCATGGTATGTTAACTAGCTTTCCAAATGCTTCTCTTGATGTTTTATCACTACTAATATGAGTCACTTGCGCCAATTGTCCAAACAATACAAGGAAGAGTCTGTTGTTTTATTTTTCCCATATAAACATATATTTATCTGAAAAAATTAGGGTCTTGCATTCCCTGTTCCTAATTCTTGACGTCTACTGCACCGACACCTGCACATTCTCCTGATTTTTGATCTCCTATTATATTTAGATGTCAATTGAGGCATTAAAGTTGGCTATGTTGGACCTCTGTTTCTTGCACATTACAAAGCGTTGAAAATAAATTGTTCTTTTATCCTTCTCCTATCCCAATGTAGGTGGTGTTCACTTCCTATATTTTTCCATTCTTTTTTGTTGTGGCATTTAGTTCAAGATCTCTTCTCAGCTCATTGTCCAACCAACCACTCCGTGGTACATTTTATTCTCCAGTTCTTTCAGAAGTAATTCTCTATACTGTTTTGCCTCTAGTTTTCTAAGTGTTCCTTGTTTTGTTTCAAGAGGCTTGTATATAACCTTTCTTTTGGTGAATTCGAATACATGAAAATATTGTTGGATTTGTTTGAGCTAATGTTAATGATTGGACTAGGTAGAACTCACAAATGTTTGATAATACTTGCTAATGCTTGTTTTATTTGGAATGGATTTGAAGGATAAAATTATTGTCTCTAAATTGCTTTGCTAGCTGGATCATTTTGTAATAAAATGCCTTGGATTTATGCTTGATAGCTGAATCGTTTCGATTAAATGCCAAAGGATAAATGAATGAAATGATTGCTTGCGATTGGCAATTTGTTGAAGGCATGTCTATTTTATATGCTCAGGATTTGGTTTGGTAATCCAGATCGATATTTGCATTTTTGATGATCTAACAATTTATTCATTTATGATCTCATAAGTGAGGATAGATATCTCTTGCGGGAAGTTGAACGAGCAGCTTTTTTTCCTTCTTTACGTCCAAATTTCTAATGTATGAGTGGTTTATGATTAAATTATTCTAATGTAGGTATATCCATGATGATATTACTCTTATGCAGAGCCTAGATGTAAGTTCTTGTTTGGTCGGGTTCGACCCGGTGTTGTTCATTTCATCAACACTATCTAATATCGTTGAGTCACAAGCTCATCTTGGATTTACAAGATTTGTAATTGTTTATAAGATTGAAATAATTCCTCCTCAATATATTTGAGGCAAAATAACTGCAGCAGATAAGTTGCAAATTCGTACCCCTTGGTGGGGAGATGTATCATAAATATTTACAATGTTTGGTGGAGGTAACCCCAAGGTTGGGGTGAACCACGTATACCTATGTCTCTTTCCTTGCTGGCATTTTTATGTGATTATTATGTGTGGTGTTATTTTCTCATTTCATTAACACTGTAGTATGTGGTCATGGAATCTATTCAAAAACTTGCCTTGTATCCAAGGGAACCAACTACAAAGATTGTTATCTTAAAGAATAAGAAAGAAATCCCCCCCCCCCCCCCGTTTCTCACAACTTTCATTGGATAAAGATGGGTACGTTAGAGTTTCCTTGCATCTGCGTTGCCATGTTTTCTTTTCAAGTGGTTCCATTACAGTGTGTTCTAAAAGTTTCCTTGCATCTACATCAGAGTGATTGAGAGGAATTCTCCTTCAACCTACTATAGTGTTTATGCGATAAGGTTTTAATTTTGGCATGTCTAGGATGCCTATATGCTAGATAATCTCCTTCAACCTATTGCCGTGTTTCATAGCCACTTTTACAGGACTCCAAAGTGATATTTGTGATAAGATAGCCACTGAGGTTTTAAATTTGGTGTGTTGAGGATGCCTGCATGCTAGAAAATCTCCTACAACCTATCTCCCATAAGAAACCATCTCTTACACACTAGGGAGCACCAGAATTTAGGATACGTAAGATGTCTGATTTTCCTACGAATTGGTGTACCCTATATCATTAAATAGTCATGAGGATTACACTAAAATGATGGGGTTTTATTTATTTTCGTTTGAATAGGTTGAGGGAATTGTTTAGTGAGCCGCACCTGACAAGTCATTTCACTCTTAACCCCTCTTTTATTTTCTCTATAGCAGTAAGTTGTGTGCATAAGGATACGTGAACCTGAAGAGCATTAGGGGTTCCGCGTAGTGTATCCTAAATATTTTAGGAAAAAGGATCATCGTAGCTAAAGCTTTGTCTGTCACCCCTCCAATTTCTCAATTCAACCTTTACTCCATAAAATTTGAACCCTCTTCTTCACCATTTGAAATGTATTTTACACCAGAGACAGCCTTGCAATTTCGCTGGCTTCCATGGCAGTCTTGATGAGTAGTAACGACGAGTGTGACCTTAAAGGAATTGAGCATGAAGTTGTTTGGTCATCGCTTCTCGAGTGATAGTCAAGGTAATCCAAATTATTACTTTTTTGAAGTACTATTTTGCTTAACTTTTAAAATTTTGCACTATTGTGTTAATTATAGCAGGGTTGGTAAATATTAAGAAGACGAGGTCATCTGTTTGTTAAAATTTGTCATTGAGAGGTCCAAGTTTTGAATTCCATGTGGCTTTATAGGGAGTATGTGGAAAATTCTAAAGGGCTGGCTAAAATTGAGGGTCCCCTGAAATTGTAATTGTGAGTAGTAGTTGGAATATGAAATTTTTTGAATGATTAGCTGAAAATCTAGGTCCCTTGAAATTCCGAATGTGAACTAGATAGTGGCCTAAATATGGAAATTTTTGAATGGTTAACTAAAATTCTAGTTCCCCTAAAATTATGAATGTGAACTAGGTGCTCGTAAAACCTGCTCACAAGCAGCCGACCGAGGGTTCCTCAAGCCATAAAACAATCCCCGTAATGTACCCTCATCAGAGTGGTGGGGTGTACAGGTTTGTCTGTTATTAGACTATTTCATTTTGGTTAAGCAGATATTTCCTTGCAACTCTTTCACTAGGCTTCGAGATCCTTCCAACCCTTGCATAAGGGCCCAACATGGATTGTTCTATGTATGTGATTTCATCTTAGATTCTTTCCATTGGATTTCCTATACAAGGGAGGGAAGCTGCCCAATAAAAGTGTTGTCGGCTAGCCAATGCCAAACTCAAGTTGGAGGAATTGGATTGATGCATTGGCATCTGACAAAGCTTGCTATGTTCACTACTACAAGTTGGGCATGTTTGACATGTTTGGTTAAGACAACATAGCTATATTGTCTCAAATATGAAGTTAAAATAGTTTGAAAATTATTTGAAGATTTTCATCACATTTAAGACATTTTTTTAAGAGAGAATTAGGATTTAATATTAAATGTCTATTTTGGATTGTTTTTTTGAGTTTTTGAAGATTGGTTTTACTTTAAGTTTTTGAATATTGTTTTTATTTTGATTTTTTGAAGTTTCCTTTAATTGAAAGTAATTTTACTAAAAAGTAAAAGAACAGTAGATTTTGCATGAACCTTTTACTCAGCCATGAATCGGAACAATCTCTATGTAGAGTTTTTTTTCTCTCGAGTGTCATGACTCCTTTCACTGTGTTATTTGAGAATTTGATTAATTTGGGGAAATTTTGTTTTTTTATCTAGTGATGACTCTCATGACTCCTTTCACTATGTTATTTCAGAATTCGATTAATTTGGGGAAAATATGGAGGCTATAGTTATCAATAATAAGAGCATTGGATGGTCCAACGACTATGGCTTTGTACTTTTCTTTTTTTAGATCCTGAATTTATTAATGTATTAGGTTTGTTAAGCAATAGCCATCATTTTGTAATGTTTCTTTATAAGAACTCTATAGGAAT
Source organism: Pseudotsuga menziesii (assembly GCA_001517045.1). Lineage (NCBI taxonomy): Eukaryota > Viridiplantae > Streptophyta > Pinopsida > Pinales > Pinaceae > Pseudotsuga > Pseudotsuga menziesii. The sequence goes on from LPNX010536530.1 coordinate 161,673, forward strand.
TATTAGGATTATGGCTGATTTATTAGACCAAGAATTGTTTTGGGACCTTGATTTTGTGATAGATCTTGTGCATATCTGCCCCAACCATCGATGGAAGATAAGCTAATTACAACCTCACCTTGCTTGGGTTTCTGCATTCCCTACAATATATAGGCTCATGCAGATCCATCTTGTCATCAATAGAAGACACACTTATAATTACAACCTTAGCTCACTTGTATCAAGGTTCTCGGCAATCTATAGCACAACCAGGTTTGTGAGTTATCAGATTTTCTATTTTAGAATTTATGAGATACTCATAAACCATGCCAATGTATCAGAAATGTATTGGTTTTAGGTTCATAGATAGTTAATGTACTCACATCTTAGAAATGAATAGGTTTCTTCCCATTTGTGTTGAAGATTGTTGAACTGTTTGGCACATGCACATCCAAGTGATCCTACAACACAATAATAAGAACAAGATATCCTACAACAGAATAATAAGAAGGAGAGAGAGCTGGAAAAGTATGAAATTTTTTCTCACACATATAGATATTTAGGCATTTACTTTTGTTAAACATGGATAAGAGAATTGTAGAAAATCTGGAAGTAGAAATAATTAATATCAAGGACTGGTGCATTGTGTATCAAATATAGTTTTACAAGGATAGATATTATTGGTAGAAATTTAATATAGAAACTTTAAATGACCATACAAGAAGGGAATTACAATTGCTTTTTTGTTCTTTACATTGTATATGGATGAAATACGCTTTAATTGTGATCCTAATTAATAAATCAGAAAACTCCCATTTGACTTCAAACACGAGGGCCTGGACACCCTCCACATTATTTCCATGGTTAATGTTCACAATAGATTCGAGCGTCAAATAGTTGGTAATAATAATGTATGGTAAGGTCTACTAACAAATGGTGGGTAATTTGCATACTCTAACTTTTATCTTTAAGGATTTTTGTACTTTATGTTTGAGCCAAAATATACTTCATTATAGAATTCCCATAAGAGAATACTACCAACTATAGAGGTACTTGAAAATGCACGCCACAAATTCTAAGTTGACCATGACACATATATACGTTATAAATAGACAGAATTCAGTTTTGATCTTTTTTTTAAAGAGTTAAATGGGATTCACTTTTGTTTTATAGTGTGAAATTATGTGCGAATATTTTAGTGTGAAATTATGAGTGTAAAATTATCTGCCAATTTGTGTTGGTGCTGGACTAGATATATCACAGCCGGAGGATTGTTCTTTGGGGTTAAAACTATTGCTAGTGGCTTGACATAGTTAAGGTTTCAAAATACAACACTACATTATAGAATTGTATATTCTCAATTTTATTATGTATTGTATATTTTTACAATGCATAATATGTTTTCATTTTTAAGTGTTTAAATGAATGAGACTATACAATTTTTTTTTAAAGTTTGATATAATTGTTTATCTTTCTAAATCCTTTGACATATATATTCACAATTTACAATTACCTTAGATAACATTTCATTACTAATTCTATCACATTACAGTATATCATTAAATGATAGAAATCTCAATCATACAAGCATGATTAAATTACCAGCACAAGGTAAAATGAATCACACAAATTTATCACCCCAGGTAGCTTTTTACTAGAACTCAGAGAGAAATAAATACAAAATATTACCCTTTCAATAGAGTTAAACCATTCACAAATTTTTAAAGCTAATTTTTATTAATCCTTTTTTCTTCTTAACATTCATGTTAGATAAGGTTTCATTTACTGAATTATTAGGTGTTTCATAGCAACCTACCCCTCTCATTGAAATCTTTAAAGGGTACTAGCTCAATGGTAGAGCATCTGAAGGTCAATGGTTCAATTGTATTGTGCCCTACTATAAAACTATACAATGAAGGATATTGCCACTACTACATATAGGGGGTCATTAAGACAATATTTGAGAAAATATTTAGGTACATTGTCTCAACTTAAGACAAAGAAAAGTTTGTGTATTGTCTTTAACCGGGTGTCTTAAACTATTGTCTTAAATTTAAGACAATAGTTTAAGACACCCGGTTAAAGACAATACACAAACTTTTCTTTGTCTTAAGTTGAGACAATGTACATGAATATTGTCTCAAATATTGTCTTAATGACCCCCTTTTTGTAGTAGTGGTTGTCCCTGGTCCAATAAATGGCTTCATTTTAAGGTGACCCCACAGGGACTTCACTTAGTGAACCTGTCACATAGCACATGTGATCATGGGATATTAAAGAATACCTTTAATTTCCAGAGATATTGACCCAAACTCTTTTTGTTGAAACCCCCTCCCAATAATTAAAACCTCCTTATACCTCAATCCTTATAAACCACCCTACCCACCCCCACCTTAAACCCCTCATCCCCCCCAATACTTGCAATATATTGGTTCAATTTTTGATAATTTTAAAACCCACAATATGAACTAACGTGATAGGATATTGGTCAGTAAGTAAAGCCCCCATGGGTGAACCATGCTTTAATTCAGGTAAAACCAAGGTTCTAATAAAAAATGGGTGGAAGAAGGTCCTTTAAGACCATCACTTATTCTTCAGAGGGGAAGAAATGGTTACACCAAATAGCCAAAGTGGGGGGAAGAAATGGTTACGCCAAATAGGCAAAGTGGGGTGGCCTCATGCCTGATGAAATTTACCTATTTTCCTATCCTTACATATAGCTCAATGTGAACTAGGTAGTAGGTGGAAACCCTAAGCCTCTAGTCAATGTCTTGTCTATGCTCTTTTAAATTTTAGTTGCTTGAAATCAAGAATGAGTATAACCAGGTTTCAATCAAGAAATATTATTTAAAAATGTGATATTTTCATAGTTTATTTCTTAAAAATGTGATATTCTCAGAGTTAAAAATGTGATATTTTCATAGTTCATTTTTTAAAAAAGTGATATTCTCAGAGTTCATTTCTTAGATTCAACTATTTTGATGCTAAGTCTCTTAGTTTGTTTTAGTTTTCTCGTTCTAAAATATCTTGGAAGGAATTATAATAGTTCATATGAAGTATTGTAGTTCATCTTGTTTCTCTTGGAATATCTTTGATTGCAATATATTTTTATCAAAATATATATTTTCTTTAAATTAAAATTTTCCATTGTGGATACAAGGCTGTCTTTGAGGGTGGTGGTTGTCTTTTATGGCTAGTGTTTCACAAATTATTCACTTTTTCTTCTCAAGGGGTTTTCACTTGTGCCCACTATAGTAGCAGAATTTGTGCCCTATGAAAATTGGGTTAAAAGTTTATTTCAGCTGAATTTTCCCTAAAATCAAATTATATTATACAAACCTTAGTATGTTAACAACAGCACTCTAACTAAAAAGTTGTGTTTCACCTTTAAAACTGCAAAGAAGAACTGTCATAAGCAATTGCAAATTACATGAGTATCTTCTTTTTGTATTAGTGAACTATCTATGCTCATGTATTTTTTTTTCTTTTGAATTGTAACATCTAGATTGTAAATTGGAACCTATATATTGTAACTATGATGTACACATAGTTTTATTCTGTAGGTGATGTGAGTTTGTCCTAATGTTGTTTTTTGTTTTCTAGCTTATCACCTTTGCTAGCTAATTTTGGTTCTCCATATTGGGTTTATTTTTTTAAAATAAATCATTTTATCTTTTATCATTATCAGTGTTTTTATTTTTTTATGTTTCAATGTTTTTATTTATTATGTTTACATGTTAGTATTGAAGTTAACGATGTCTTTGATTTGAAGTTCAATTGAAGGAGACAATTAATCGTTGGGTTGTTTCTGGCTGCCTCAAGACTCATCGTTAGGTTGTTTGTGGCTACCTCAAGACTCAGGCCAACTCGCTTGGGGTCAAAGTTGAGGAAGGTTGTCAATCTCAGCCATATTTGCAACACGATTTCCATTCTCAATGTGCTAACATCGATTGTACTAGGTATGCCTGTTAATAATCTTTCCCTTCCATTATTCTTTTATAAATTTATTTTGATAAATATTGCAATTTAAAGTCTGTTTTGAATTTCGACTAAGAGCGTTGGTCTACTTTTGTTAATAACATAGTTCATTGATGAGATCTGATGACTATCAAATCTAGGTTGGTTTAGTTACTGTTTCTTTGGTATAACTATAATGAGTTATCGCTTAATACCATGTTCGAGCTACTATGGAACGTTTTGTGTGTCTCAGTTACTTGTTGAACGTTTCTGTCTCTACACTTAATTAAATAAATGATGATGTCAACAGATTTTAATACTATTAATGGTTACGTTCTCCATTTCTTTTCAATCTCAATAGGTCTACAGTTTTAATATTAGTGATAGTTACATTCACAATTTCCTTTCAATCTCAAAAAGTCTCACTGTGACTACCTGCAGTTTTAATATTATTAGTGTTTACGTTCCCATTTCTATTTCAGTCTCAATAAGTGGGTATTTGTATTAAAAAAAGGAATTTCATAAAGAGTTGAGAGTTAAAAAAAAATTCATAAAGAGTGAAATTTGCTTTTTCTTTTTTTTCAAAATCTGATTGAAATATTTGAAATTACAGTTTAATTTGTTGGGATTTTATATTCAGAATGTCTTGCGTTTTAAATTTATTTTTGTAATTAAACTTACAATTTTAATCATGAAAATTGTGATTTCAACATAATTTTAGCCAAAATCATATAGGTCAATACTGAAAAAAATCTCCTAAAAATTACAAATAATCTATCTTTTATCTTACTTCTCTCATAACTAAGTTTGGAGAAAACCTTATTATGCTGAAATTGATTTACCATAGTTCAAGCGAGTAAGATGTACCTATCACATTAAGGTAGAAGTCAAAAAATAAAATAAAATTATAAATCAAAAAACACTCCCTTTAATTTCAAAATAATTGGATAGCTGCACGATTTCAAAAAAACATTGATGTTTTCATATCCTTTCTGGCTTTTTCAATATTTTTCCTTGAAAGCAATATATCTAATAATATATTTATATTTTACAATTCTAATGGATTAATCTTTGCATATGTTTTAGCCCCTGTTAAGTGCATTGTATAAGTCATGGTCTCTGAAAAGGTTGAAAAGTATCCCTTACCCACTTATCAAAGGACCAGATGGTAGGACTTGCCCATTATATGATTATATGTCTAGGTATGAGAACCACCAGATGGTAGGACTTGCCCATTATATGATTATATGTCTAGGTATGAGAACCATTAATCAGTGGACACGTTTTACAACATGCATGTGGATTGGTGGTGTTGAGCTAATAAGATAAAGATAAGCCAACACTTCTCTCAGCAGTGATGGGATAAATTTCTTTGATCTCTAAAGCTACGACTATGACTAATAAGAAAGCGTATTTATTTCTTAAGATGTGGCTTTTTATGGAATCACACAGATATTTTTAGCATTCTCAATCATGTTTCATATATATTATTATGTATTTTATAGTAACAGTGGGTAAATATAGTATCGAGGAAAGATTTGAAAGAGCAATATTAATATCAAAACAAACTCAGTCTAATTTAGTACATATTTTGTATATAATATTCTTTTAATTAGAATAAGACAATATTGTGATACTATTGCTCTTGGAATACATTGATCTTTAATGAATCCATGATCTATATTCAATTTTCTAAAAAAATCGAACTAGTCTCTAAAAAACAATTATCCTAGTCATTTTTTTATGAAAAAGCTGATTGCCATTGTTATGTAATGTTTCCTTCTGATCACATTAGTAATCGAATCCTGTTTAATTCAACCATCCAATAAATATCATCATGACCTTCCCAAAAAAACTAATTACAGAATTATAAACCAAAGTACCTGAATGCAATAACGTACACCTAAATGCAACAGTCTAAACATAGAGAGAAACATGCTAACTCAATGTGTCCGAGAAGAAGAAGTCATCGTGAAGTCTGAAGTCATCCATTATGATGTGATTTAAACGTTTTGAGTTAAATCATTTGTTAAGTCCGATTTGGGCATTCACTTTAAAAAGAAATATTCCATTATCTTAATAATAAAAAATAGTTTACTCTTTGGAGAGGATTTCTAGAAATGTATGAAGATATTTACTAAAAAAAAGTCTTACAATAGTATTAATTTATTAGTCATTTCGAATTTCATAATTTTAAATATTAAGAATATAATTTTTTCAATGTTTAGTATTTATTAAAAAAATATTAATACTTTAAGAAAATGATATTAACTTTAGATTTATTAATTTGAAAAGATGCAATAATTTTAGATTTATTACTTTGGAAAGATGAAATATAATTAATTATTACATATTTAAACTAAGTTTGTATTTTATATTATTTATTGATTAAAATGAATCTAAATTTGTTATATATTATATATAAAATAAATATAATTACTAAAAAAAATTATATTTTGTATATTAAAACTGTATACAAAATAAATGTTACTAATTTATAAAAAATGGTATTTTATACCAATGTTTTAAATATATTTTTATAAGGGAAATTTGTATTTAACTTTTGTAATCACCTACTTTATTGCATGATCATTTTATCATTATTCAAATCAAATGAAAAATAACATCATATAAATGTGATTGTAATGAATATGAACTAATAGTATTCTTGCGATGCATTTGTTTAAGTGATATTACATGAGGCTTGAAGTTTGTGTATTGAGAAATCCAATATGATCTAAGAGTATTGTTATGATACATTGGTTTTAGCATGTTACATTGTGTATGATATCATTTAGTTAAACAATGAGACCCTACTAAAATCACCATATTATATACAAAATAAAAATGAGACCCTATGATATCATTATGAAACATTTTGTATGATATCATTTAGAGAAACAATGAGACCCTATTAGAATCACCATATTATATACAAAATAAAATTATTAATTTTTTTATCATACTATAGTATTCTATAAATACACATGTTCTAAATATTTTTTGATAAGTAAAGTTTATATCTAACTTTTGCGCCATCACAACCTTAATATGTTTCACTTTCCACATTTACCCAAATAGATAGAATGACCATATTTAAATAGTCGAAGCCTTAATATGATTCATTGTAAGTTACATTAGGGCACAAATATTTCCTCAAGTTTCTAATGCTTAATACATCCATAGTTGAGATGGATATATGTTGATGGCTATTGAGAGAAATCCCTTGATGTGATGATTGATGTTATGCCATTCATTTTTTAGTTTTCAATTGAATGCATTTGAATCTTGTTTAACTTTCTTTAGAAACGATTCAATATTTGCAAGTTCATTGTACAATTTGATAATTGTCATATAAGAATAATATTAGTGGGTAGGTTTTAAATTTTCACAATCTACATGTAATTATCATCCCTAATTAGCAAAGAAAATGATAATCTATGGGCCCATGTCTCATCCATAGACTTTAGACCACACTCTATGGATTGAATAACAAAAAAGATTGAATTTGAACAATATGAATCCACATTGGTGTCAATTGTTTATGCCTTTGGAGACCATGATATAATCCCTACATTTCATATTTATAATAGGAAACCGAGAATCACAATTAATAACCTCACTTGTCCATTCTATCTTTCAATGTCTTCAATGTGGCACTCTTGAGAAAATAAGCATTTTGTTCTACATTTTTTAATTGGATGAAGCTTTGGTCGAAGCTTGACCAAAATTGAGATCAACTTAATGATCACTTATAAAAAACAACAATGTTTGCAAAAGAAATTTTCTATTTATAAATGATATAATTAGTCATTTCAAGCTAGCCATGGAAATACGGATATGAAAAAATATAAATGAAGAAAGGTGAAGCTGAAATGTTGTACATGTAAGGTTGTGTTGTCTCCCTTGTAGGGTCAAGTAAGAAACACTTAAGAAGAGCTAAATATTTTTCATAGTTGTTTAAAATTATGTCAGTTGAGTTGCCCTTCTTTTACAAACTTTGTTGCAACTTTTATAAACTTTGTTGCAATTGTTTACTCTGTTTTATAAATTTTATTGTGACCTTATTTTTCAAAGCTCTCAACAATGAAATAAAAATATTTCATTCTATTTTATATGATGATGCCTTTTTTCTTATGATTAATGAAGTAAATTGGGAATCTACTAAGAACGAATAATATCTTCCTTTGTAACTTTGTAATGAGAACATTGAAAAATATCCCATCTATTTGAAGTCTACAATGGAACTACCGTACAATGTTGAAGTGAAGGGAAGAAGGATGGTAGATACAATCTTTCTCATGATATCACTTCCTATTTTTTTTCTATGCACATATGAATATAAACATTTTAATTTGGCTTTCAGAATATTCCATACAAAAAATTAAGAAGGTGATATAGCAATTGTTTTATATTTTCTGTTTTATAGAGGGGAGCAAAAAATTCTAAAATACTCAAATTGGAATGTGTGTAAGCTTAACTAATACTTGTAACATCAATTATCTAGTCAATGTATTTAGGGATTCTCTATACCATGTATTAGCTAGTGTATTTAGGGCTTCTCTAAACCATGTATTGAGGACTCTTTCAAAATATGTGTTTAGAAAACAATATTTATTTAATTTATTTAGTAATTTGTAAATTAAATAATTAGAAACCATGTATCTTAAACTTTTAGTAACTAATTAATATATTTAAGGGTTTTGTAAGACCATGTATTTATTGTACTTATAGTAATTATATAATATAGATATATTTATTTATTAATTTTACAACTTATAAATGAGAATCAATAATAATTTAAATTTGTTGCTCTTCTTGGACTCACATAAATCTACAGAGCGATCTAATATTCAATATACAAAACAATATGTCAAACATATAATATACACAACAAATTTTATGTGGTAAAATTGTTAAAACTCTTATAAAAGAAATATTTTAAAACTCTTTATCAAGGAAAAATTTAGAGAGGCATAGCCATCTATATTTTATTGCTCAAACAAGAAGATTTACGAACAACCCAATAGACTTTCAACCCATGACTTAATATCCACAATTACAAAAGATACAATAATTAGTGCATCCTAGTTGAGCTAATTGCTGCAACAAATTTAACAATAAAACTTGTACATAAAAAATGAACTAACAAAATAAAACCTACCTTCATTATCATTCATATCCAAACTGAGTGGATACTTATCGTGTTCGTTGTTAACTGCAAAGGAAAGTAGAGGAAAACAACCAGCAGATTCACAACTATTTTGCTGTGATTGTACATTGGAGTTTGCACTGCGATAACCATTATATTTTTTGAAGTTTCAATCCCTCATTGTCCTATGATGGGCATCTTATGAGGGCTCAAAATGTTGAAAAATCTAATGGCCATTACCGTGCAAAGTCCAATATATAACACAAAATTAATCCATGCGAATCTTCAGCATAAACAGATATTTTGTTATCGAATACACACGAAAGCAAAGACGAGAGGACACACTAAAAGAAAATACAATAGGACACGCAGAAGCACATCTTTGGGTAGAGGGACGATGATTGCTACAGTGATTTCAAAATCCTAAACAATTTGACCTCCTTTAGCTTGTAAGGGATGAGCCATTGGTGTTCTTCCTTCTTCTCCTAGCCATGGGCTGAGAACCTGACCTCCTTTAGCTGCCCATACATAGCCTTTCGCTTTTGTTGGTTGTCATTTTTGAAACGTGGCCTTGTTCGCATGTTTGAAATTTCTACCTAGCCTTGTTGAGCTAGGTCATGCTACTAGCAAACCATTTAGGAAATATACACTCACTTCTCAGCCTAGGGACGTCACAACAGTCATATGCTATGCATCTATCCCTTCAACATTTCCTGACCTTTCCTTAAACTGTTAGAAGATGGATTTATTCTGTTTGGGGGCTTCTTCCTATTTGGATAGTATATGCCCAGACTCTTGTTTGTTTGGATGCTTTTTGGCTTTCCCATTAATGTGCTTATATTCTCCCAACAAGCTGTGATGTTTTCTATCCTTTTTCTTTTGGGTTGTTTATGTTTTTACTGGCCCATGGTTGTACATAGTCTCTCCCATCTTGTCCATGCATTGTGATTCCCTGTCCCACCTTAGCTATATCTGTGTTAAACCATATATGGTAGGTCAATAGTAGTTTTCCCTCTACTAGAGGGATGTATGCCTTTTAAGGTGCCTACCTATGATTTGGGATGACTATCATTGCTATGACCCTTATGACATCTTGCCACTTGGTCACTGGGTTTTGTTGTTGTCTGTAACTAACCCAAAACCCATACCACTTTAACCTTCTCTCTCTCAAAGTATCCCTTATGACAACTTCCCCTATTAGTGACGATAGCTGACTCAACATGTGTGAGTCTGAGTTAAATCCAAACAAGATCTATTTAGCATTTTTTTTCAAATTAATGTGCATTAGTTTCACTACACTTTTTTCTACTTTTATGCTATGTATATTGGAAATGAAAATCCATCTCAAGGACCAACTTTAACGCAGTGAAAAATAGAGTGTTAGAGTTAAAAGACCTGCAAATTATTTTTACATTTATTATAGAGAAAATATTAAACTCCTTGTATGACCCATAACTATGTTGCTTTCTACCTCTTGCTCAGCCATGGCCTTATCTTGAACTGATAAAGGTTGGTTTTACTTTTTTGGGGGGTTTTCTTTTCAACTTTTACACATAAAATTAATTTCCTTGCATATCTTTGTTTTCTTGGAAGTGATGCATTTGAATCTCTCTCAAACATTTACTTCATTAAATCATGCTTTAAGAAAGACTTACCATTATATAAAATATAATTACATGTTAACATTTAACTGTACATCTGAAAAATAGTTAAATTAAAGTATCTAAGTTTTTTTATATTTTTTCATTAAATTTTGTGCTTAAGTATCCATTTTAAAATTATGCATTAACTTAAATTAAGTACAATATTGACAAAATATTGTACTAAAGATTCTCCATGGCAAAATATTGGATCTAAAGATTCTAAACAATTGGGGAATGTGTAGAAATACATGTATTATGTTTGTTATATCTTCATTGTCTATTGTTTTCTTGAAATACTACTTCTATATTAGAAGCGGATGTGCATGGATCCTTTGACTTGTGTTTTTGAAATATGAAATCAAGTTAAGGAGGTAATTTTCAGCCTAAAGAGTTTGAATTCTATCGTATTCCATGCATTATTTTTTAAGAAAATTCGTTACTATTGATACCTTCAGTAAGATATTTGGCTTGGTTTTGAAGTTAAATGTTGTTCAAGGTTGGAGGGACTGTTTCTATGAACATTGATATATATTAAAGTATGAAACAACTTTGATGAATATGATATATCCCCTAATATAGAATGAATTGGTATATGGAATGAACCAGTATACACGAGATATATATCAGGAGCCATCATCTTGAAATGATTTTGTTCTCATCATAAATTGATTATTGATGTCTATAATCATATCAAGAAGTTAGGTGTCGATCAAGACATTTCCCACTACATTGGCTACAAAGGAATCTTGAAATGTTTCAAATCATGTTGCTATTACATCCTAGGTGAATTTCTAGCTCTATTGCATCCATTTTGAAATGCATTTCATCTCATTATAAATTGATCATTCATGTCTATAATTATCTCACGAAGTCAGGTACCTATTTAAGAGGCTGTAAATCAAGGCAGGTTGATGGATTAGAAGTTGCTGCATTCATCCAAGATTGCAATTGGCCCAATATGTTTGGAACACCATGTTTGAATACATGTGTTTTTATCAAACATGTTTTTCCTTCATTATAGTTATAACAACATATTGGAGTCTTTTCTTCATGAGATAAATTTCTCCCATGCCATCACATGTTCGTTGTTTAATGTGATGTTAATTGGAAAGCCCTATTTGCTATTGTGTAAAATTGTTAAGTTCAATAAACTTGTTATCTATTCTGAGTTGGACTATTCTCTACCTTTTGATAAATTGAAGTGTTCCATTTTGTCGTGATCATTTAATTGCAGTCTTGCATTACCTCATTTTAATGTTGCCTTTTTTGTCTTCTTTTACCGTCTAACAACCATCTTATGGGCATATTATTGCACCTCCTTTGAGCAATCGCTAGTAGGTAAGATGTGTATTAGTCCAACGAGTAGAGATGAAATGAAAGTCCAACCATCCTGGTCGCTAAGAGATTCATAAATAATATAATAATAATTACATTATATTAGTTGTCCTCAAGAAACAGGAACCCAAACTAACTGCCCGTGGATTGAGTTTAACGGACTACGCGCTTTTTGGATTGGTATCAACTGATAGCCAAAACCGAGCCAACTAAACTTGGGTTTAGCGCTCAGTCAATATTTTAAAAGAAAATAATTTTCACTTTTTAACTCCGACCTGTTTTTACTGTGACCACCCTTTTTACTGCGACCAACTTTTCACTACGATCAACTTATCTGCGGTGCGATCAAGTTGATGCAGTCAAGTTGATGCGGTGCGATCAAGTTGATGCGATCAAATTTGGTGCGATCAACTTATCTGCGATCAAGTTGATGCGGCGGTCAAGTTGATGCGATCAACTTATCTGCGATCAAATTCTTTGCAATCAAGTTGATGGCTGATGCGATCAACTTCTCTGCGATCAAGTTTGGTGCTTGATGCGACTATATTGATAGAATATGATTCTTAGTCTAAGGACTTAAGAATTTTACAAATACTTTTCACCTGTGCGTAAGATGAAGTAAAATGACCACATTTACAAATACAAATAACTTATGGAAAACATATGCCCAAATATGTAGGAATATTTGAGTCGAACAAAGTGCGGTAAAACCTGGAACTTTCACGCGGTGAGATTTTTATGGGTTCTTGTTCTTTTACTTATCAGTAATTGTAAAAGACATTTACAGAAGTAAATCTGGAAATATGAGCGGCTAAATAATCATGAATTCAACCACAAAATATTTCATATATTAACTATGCGGAAATACAAAGTAATACAAACTTGTCTGTTACAAACTCGTCGGTCCATAGAGCTTCAGCTCTTCGACTAAATCACATGCACAGAAGCTTGAGCTTTGACTTCACTTTCTCACCCTGAGTTCCTCTGCTTGTATCTTTTCCTGTCTGTTCGTGTTCTCTCTCTGTGTGTAAACTAATTTACAATATGCTTCTTCTATTTATAGAAAACCTGAAGATTGCTTCAGCATAAACCGACTTACTTGCCGACTTACTTTGCATTAAACACTGCAATAACTACCTACCTAACAACTTAACTTCTGAAATAAATTTGACTGAGTTACGCTGCCTACATGTGGACTTTTCCTTCTTGTCAGACTAACAGACAAGATCATGGCTTCTACAGACTCTGACAGAGTCGGCTGGATATCAAATATAGATCTGCGAATTAATTACATTTTTCGACACTCCCCTTTAATTATGAGCAGATGGGGATTTTTTAAAACAAAACTTACAAAATGTTTCAGAGCTTAGACATGCTCTGTTCATGACAGATTTCACTGTGGAGAACTTGTCATTCCAAGATAACTACGCAGATACTGGAATGTGTCCTTTGCCAATGGCTTTATGAAGATGTCGGCAAGTTGGTCTTCAGACCTGCAAAATTCCAAACAAATTTCCTTGTCGTTCACCAACTCTCTTATAAAATGAAACCTTGTGTCGATGTGCTTGGTTCTCTTGTGAAACACATGATTCTTTGATAATGCTATGGCTGAATTGTTGTCACAGAAGATTGTTGTCGGTTCTTGATGGTTCTGTGACAAGTCTTTTAAGACTCTCCTCATCCAGACAGCTTGACATGCAGCACTTGTTGCTGCAACATACTCTGCTTCAGCTGAAGATAGAGTTACTATGGGCTGTTTCTTTGAAGCCCATGAAACAACACCTGTACCAAAATGAAATGTGTATCCAGATGTGCTTTTCCTGTCATCTATGCTGCCTCCATTGTCACTGTCAGTGTAACCAATGAGTTTAAAATTTTTTGAGGTTAAATACATAATACCAAGATCTTTTGTGCCACTTACATACCTCAGAATTCTTTTACCTGCTTGCCAATGTGAGTCTTTTGGTGACTCCATGAACCTTGAGATCAGACTTACACCATACATAATGTATGTTCTTGTTGCTGTCAAATACATAAGGCTGCCAACAAGCCTTTTGAACAACGTAGGATCTACAGTGGATCCTTCATCATCCTTGCTTAATTTTAAACCTGTTATCACTGGTGTTGGAGCTGTCTTACAGTTAGACATGTTAAACATTTTTAATACTTCACTTTCATACTTGGACTGTGATATAAAAATACCACTCTCAGACTGCTGAACTTCAATGCCAAGAAAAAACTTCATAAGCCCCAGATCAGTCATTTCAAATTCACTTTCCATGACTGTTTTAAAATCTGCTATGCCATAATCACCAGTAAATATTAAATCATCTACATACAGGCAAACAATTAACATCTTACCTTGCTCATCGACTTTGGCGTACAAAGTCGGTTCACTTTCACTTCTGTGAAATCCATTTTCAATGAGATAGGAATCAATAGGACTGTACCAAGCTCTAGGAGCTTGCTTCAAACCATATAATGCCTTTTTCAGCCTGTACACTTTGTGCTCTTGACCTGGAACTTCATACCCTTGTGGCTGTTCCACATATACTTCCTCATCTAGATAGCCATTTAAGAATGCTGAATTGACATCCATCTGATGAACATGCCATTTGTTTTGTGCAGCAATGGCCAAAACTGTTATGACTGTATCCATGCGTGCAACAAGTGCAAACATTTCATTGAAGTCGATGCCGGGTTGCTCTGTGAACCCTCTTGCTACCATTATTTCCTTGTGCTTTTGCACATTCCCATCAGCATCTTGCTTTGTCTTATAAATCCATTTGACACTGATTACATCTTTGTCTTTTGGTACATCAACCAGTTCCCATGTCTAGTTTTTTTCAATGCATTCTATTTCTTCATCCATGGCTTGTGCCCATACTTCTTCTTCAACAGCTTCTTCAAATGTTAGCGGATCATATATAGGGAAAAATAATGCAAACAGAGAGAATGAATTAGGTGTACCAGCTTCATATATCTCTCGCAGACTTCTTGTCTTCATCGGTTCTGTCGATGTTGACCTAGACGAAATGCTTGATGGAGTCTGCTGCCCTCTTGGTGTACTTGTAGGTGTAGCTTGAGCTGCTACTTGTGTCGATGGTCCTTGTGCTGAACCATGTCTTGGCGTCATGGGAGTCGACGGTGCTCCGACCGGTTGACTTACATGTGGTATTTGAACCACTTCCTCTTCCATATCATCGTTGTCAATGTTCGACACAATCTTGACATTTGTGTCGACGGTTCCATCCCATGATTCATTTTCGACAAATTGAACATCCCGACTGATTATTACTTTCCTTGTGACAGGGTCGTACAACTTGTATGCTTTTGTGTCTTCTGAATAGCCTACAAAAATACATTTCTGTCCCTTCTTGTCTAGCTTCCTTCTCAGCTCATCTGGAATATGAGCATATGCGACACAACCAAAAACTTTTAAATGTGAAACACTATGATTCATACCTGTCCATGCTTCTTGGGGAACCTTGTTCTTCACACTCTTTGTCAGACATAGGTTCATAATGTATACAGCAGTTACGACTGCTTGACCCCAATACTCATTTGGCAAATGCTTGGCTGCCAACATGCTGCGTGCCATCTCCATGATGGTTCTGTTCTTTCTTTCGGCAATACCGTTCTGCTGAGGTGTATACCGTGCAGTGAATTGTTTCTGTATGCCATGGGTCTTGCAAAAATTCAGAAATTCATTTGAAACATATTCACCTCCTCTGTCGGTCCTTAATATCTTGATGCGGTGTCCACTCTGGTTCTCCACGAGTGCCTTGAACTGCTGAAAAATAACCAAATGCATCAGATTTGTGTTTCAAGAAATATACCCATGTATTTCTTGAGTAGTCATCAATAAAGGTTAGAAAATATTTGCATTCACCAATAGATGATGTCTGCATTGGACCACAGATGTCAGAGTGCACAATTTCAAGTGGTGTGTGTGCTCTATAGGACTTTCCGACTGGAAATGTCTCTCTGTGCTGCTTGCCAAAAATGCAACCTTCAAAAACCCTCTCTAGTCTGTCAATCAATGGTAATCCCTTCACCATGTTCTTTGTGTGCAGTAGCTTTAGCCCACCAAAATTCAGATGTCCAAATCTGAAATGCCATAACCAGGATTCATCCTGAACTTCTGTCTGAAATGCAGCTTGCAAATTAGCGCTGCAATTTTCTCTCTTCTCGAGGATCTTGACTGTTTCTTCATTTTATGCCTTGAATGCAGCTCCTGTCTTTGTCTTCCCTCTTATGTTGGGAACTATCCTCAATGGAAACAAGCGATTGCTTGTCATTGACACTTTTGCTATTAGCTGGTTGCTTGGACGCTTGTCTTTGATCACACAGTGTTCATCTTCCATGTAGACTCTGTAGCCTTTTTGTAACAACTGTCCAATGCTTAACAGATTACGTTTCAGACCTTCAACATGATAGATATCAAGGATATACTTACTCTCCCCTTGTTTGGTTATAATATCAACAGTGCCTTTACCTAAGACAGTGACTTGGACATTGTTTCCAAGTGTAACATCAGTTTTAACTGAAGTGTCTAGACTGGAAAACAGATCTAAATTACAAGTCATATGGTTGCTGCATCCTGAGTCTAAATACCATATGTCATGTGGACTTTCTTGAACAGCATTGCATTCAAGTGGAGATGTCGATGCCATTAACATTGCACCTGTCCAAGTGTTGGTGTTGGTCGACTGACTTGGGCTTTTCCTTCCTTGGTCATATTGCTTCTTCCTGCATTCATATGCATAATGACAAAACTTCTTACAGTAATGACATTGAATTTTTGATTTAGCAAACCTCTGGCCACTTGGCTGTAAGATCCCCCTCCCGCCTTGAAGAACTAAGAGCGACTCGTAAAACTAGAAAATGAATCATAATTGCATAAAACCCTCGCCACACAGAATTTTCACCCATTGTAGGTTGATCAAAGGGTACTTTATATGATCATGGAGAACATTATATAATGTATAATGTTAAGTATAATGATGGAGCATTACAAACCCCATACATATATGTATCATGTGTGGAACCCTATATGGGTAATAATGAAAAGTACATTGGGGATTTATGTATATATTTAAGGTATGTATTATAGTTAAAACAAAGTTGAGGTTACATACTCCTCATACATATATGTTATATATGGAACCCCCTTATATATGTACATATATGCTAATGGGGAATAATATATATATATGATTTGGAGATATATATATATATATTTACATAAAGACAACGGCATACATCTACGTGGAAGTACATACATATAATACTGGAGAATAATATCTCTATATGTATTCGAGACATATAAATATATATTCCTGATATATATATTATATGAGAAGCGTGTAATGTTGCAGCATTACACGGAGGAAAATTTATGAATGCCATTATGACAGTCAATAATGGAGGCGTTTTCTATGGCTGGCTGAATTAATTTAGTTAAGGGACGTTACGCCAGATAATTAGTGGGCTGTGTTTATTACCATTATTTCATTTCTTTGATTTCTCATTTTCAGCCGTTTATAGGTTTCCCGGATTCGCAGCCATCACGTATGCTGAAAACCCTGAAATTTTTGGTATGACTATTGACTTTCAGCAGATAGTTATGGGACTCACAACCGTTGATGAAGGGCAGAAGTCATGATGGGTGTGAAAGGAACCGTTGGGACTTTCCTTACCTTTATAAGGGTGGCTTCGAATAAAGGATGGGGGGCAAAAATTGGGAAAGAAAAGGGAATACTGCTTAGTCTGTTGACTATGGAATAAGAGGAATGAATTTTGTTGGGAAAAGACGGACACTGGGATTAATTGCGGGAGGCTTCCTTGTAAATGGGAACTTGGGTCAGATAACAATGCAGAGGGGGAAAGGGCTACGGGTACCAAAAATGCAGTAGCAGAATTATCCACGTCCCTGCTCCAGAGTGCGACCCAGGTTAATTTAGGGCTTTGGGTCCAGTAGATGGCGCGATTTGGCAGATAGGGGAGGGCTTTGTTGGATGGCCTCGACTGGAGCTGCGTGATGGCACACAATCAGTGGCCCTAGAAATTCCTATCAGGCCCTTATAACTATACCCAAAAGAGTAGGAGAGGGGTACGATCTAATTCTTTCTCTCGTACCTTGTAAAGTGTGGAATGGGAGCTTCTGCTTGGGGAATGGTTGGGCATGAGTCAGAACCTATAGTAGTGTTCCAGCTGTATATAGAGTGATTCTCAGATGCGACTCATCTAATGCTCTAATAGTCGGAAGCATGGGCATCTCTGGTATGTTCATTTTGATTTTCACTTCAGTTTCCTGTTTTCGATTGAAGGCCTAGCCATGTATTGCAGCATAAATGTGTTGTCTTCATACGCCCTTTTCTTTTATTCTTTGAAGTTATAAATTTTTTAATATGAACCAACACATTCAATGAAGGCGTAGCCTTGTATGGCAACGTATGCTTTGTTTCATACGACCCTTTTTCTTCCCACTAATTGTCGGTTAATTGGGTTTTGGAGTTCCTTATAAAGAACTCGAAGATAGGAAGGTTCACTGGTTTTATTGGTATTTACCTGCTGACAGTGTAGATTATTTTCTTAAAAAAATTCAAATCTATCCATCATCTGAAAATATTTTGATTAAATTATCATTGCAGTGATATTCTTCCCTGTCACACTAAAGAGAATGTTTAATCTCTTGGATAAGCCTTTAGCGAGTTCACGATGGGTTGCAACGTGATTAGTACCATGACCAGATTTAAATAATGCCATACAATTAGTAAAAAAAAAATAATAAACAAAAATCAAAATATAATGAAGCTGTGAGCAATAGAGGCGATTTGAACAGTACCCTATAAGGCGAGCTGATAGGTTGTATGAGACCGCCGCCACACATATGAAATCCAATGGAATTCGGTTCGTTCTTCAAAACTGGTGGATGGAGACACGATTTTGGAGAGCTAAGGAGAATTCCTCAGCCTCTATGGTTGCTTATTATAAAGAAACATTCTTAGATAGTGATGTAAACCTTATTGTTGCTTGCTTCTTTAGCTGGATTTTAATATATTTTAGTTTCCAGCGATAGCGATAGCTGAATTATGCTGTTACATTTCTATATCAGTATCAGTTGCCCTGTGGTGAATCAGTTTGGCTATCATACAATTTGTATGCCCAACCTAACGTAATTATGGTTCTTGAGTCACGTTCAAATAAACGATAATGACAAGCGAATTGAGTATTCCGAGGAAAAAATCAATGGAATTGAAGATGTAACTGGAGTTGTGTAAACCCACAAATTGGTTTAGGGGTCGAAGGGAAATTCCATCAATAATGAGATTATATACATAAAGTCAATGTATTATTATGTCATCATTTGTGGAAACAATATACTCTGCACTCTACGCAATTACCCTAAAATACTTAGCAGTGACAGATCTTGATCCATTTGTAGAACTTCTTGTACAATGTTCAAGATCACAAGTAATGACCCGTAATTTATGATTCATGATGTGTCTCCATAAACAAATTTCCTTGAGCGAAAGGACTATAATTAGGATCCAGCTATTTGATATTATGTTTTAAAAGGTGAAATAATCACGAGGTGAAAAAAATAGCGCTTGCTAGGGAGTGATTCGAGAGCAGCATAATAACTATATGATTTGCGAGAGAACAAACTTGGTTGGCGACTATTGACAGCAAAGATTCTCCAGGCTCTCGGTACCCAATTATCTATGGGCAATCCCGACTGATCATTGGATCGTATCGGTGAGTAGCAGTCTAAGGATAGGATCACATGTTTCCTTTTGTTGTCCCTGGTTTGCGTATATGCTGTTGTTACGCCTGCGGGATGTGTGAATGAAGCATAGAGCCAAATGTTAGTTGTCAAGAATTATGCTAATCAAACTTAAATGGTAGTTTCTAGCCTCCTTTTGTATGGTTGAAATTATAGACAAAGATATAATCCATGCATTGAACATTCTTGTTTTATTTGAATGCTCCTTGACCAATTTCGGGTAAGCAGCCCAGAAAAGGGTTGAATGTGGATTCTTAGCTTGCGCTAAAAAGTGCTCGGCTGAGGCAAATGATAGAAAATGAAGGATATACCCTGTGAGTGGGAATCCTGAAGTGTAAACAGTCCTGTAATATGAACAGGAAGTTATGGCAACAAAATGGTTTCCGATTGTAATCAGCTTTTTGGAAAAATATTATATGATGCTGCAGTTTGGTGGACGTAACCCCAGGTTTGGGGTGAACCACGTATATATATGTACTATGTGTCTTGATGTGTGTTATTTGCATTATGAGTCTTGATGTGTACTATTTTTTTTATGCCCCAGGATGTTCTTGGTTGATCCCTTTATCTGTTATGATGTAATGGCTGAATGACCTTATATGAACGTTTAAATGCAAAGGAAAAATTATAGTTTTCACAATGGTTAATCTGTATGTGCGGCTTCCTGTGGTGAAAAGGGCGGAAAGTTCTGATCCAAGGCCCTCACCCACAGTGTTTCATGCAATAACATAAATGGTAGAAAGGAACAAATGGTTGTTTTTATTTAGTAACATACTTTCAGAAAATGAAGTTTGCTGCACGGTTAATAGCGTCGGGCATACTTCCTTATAATTCCATG
Source organism: Pseudotsuga menziesii (assembly GCA_001517045.1). Taxonomy (NCBI): domain Eukaryota; kingdom Viridiplantae; phylum Streptophyta; class Pinopsida; order Pinales; family Pinaceae; genus Pseudotsuga; species Pseudotsuga menziesii. The sequence continues at coordinate 182,369 of LPNX010536530.1, forward strand.
GAAACAGAAAAATATACATATGCCACTAACAGCTTTGATTCATCTTGTAGCATCAACAAATGAAAAAAAAAAACTTTTCCATTTAGTTTTCACACACAACGGGATCTAGGTACAAGAGGTACATTACATATGGTATCAGAGCATAAAGTTACAACGCTCGGGCCTAATGGACTCATCAACATGCAGGTATGATGTAAACTGTGTGATTTATTTATGAGATTTTATAATGCATATTATGAAAGGAAATATTGTTGAACTCACTGTTTGGATGGTCTGAGAATTATTTGTAATGCATGCACTAAATTACAGAAAAAGGGATTATTTGTTTAAAGATACTATTAGGCTTGCTGCAACAACTCTAAGCGAGATACCTTTATGTTGTGTTATGTATTGATGAGTGAAGTGCCAAATGAAAATTATGTTAGTAAGTGCATAGAATTAACACATCAAGAGAAGATAGTGAAGAAAAGCCTTGATATGATACACAAGTATATTGTGTCGTAGTTTAACAGGAATATGTTAGCATATAATTGTTTATGAAGATAAAATGTGACTTATTTTTGTACAAGAATTTGTAAGCAGATAATGCAGGCACGCATAGTTGCAAGAAGCAGCATCACTTGAGGATGAGAGGCAAAGACGGAGTCCTTAGTAGAATGGTAACATTTGGAGTCTATATGATTCCCTGCTTATTGTGAAAAAGTTACCAAGACGATAAAAGGTTGATTTTTGGAGAAACTATAGCTTCAATAATTGTTATGTTAAGAATATAAAATTTTAGAAAAATTCTAGAATCTCTTTAGATGATATATATATGCATCAAGTTATGTTTAATGTAAGTTGCTCAGGTCTATAAGACTTAGGTGGAAATACCTTGAATATAAGCTATGGAGCTTGGTGAATGTCAAGCTACCACGTGGATACGGTATTGAGCGAGCGAGTACGCCTAGAGATATGAAAGTTGTGGGCTTTGAAAGAAATGATATGTCAAGTAGATTTTATGATATTCTTATGTTTGAAATGACTTTTCATGTATGATATGGTAACTCACAGAGCATTGGGAGTTTTGCAGGTGGTGAGTTGGTGGTGAGTGGTGGAAGTCCTAGTTGGACCACAACTGAATAATCGAATGAAAGCTAATGAAATTACCTGTGAAATTTGGATAGGGAATAGCCAACTTTGAAACGGTAATGTATTCTTGTGCTTAAAGGAATAATGCTTCTCATTATATTGCTCTAAAATTAGAGACTTGTATTGGATGAGGAAGGACATCATCAGACCTAACATAACTCGTTAAGGTGCGAAATGGTGGCAAGTAGCCACTTAAGATTACTGATCTTATCAGAACACATATGTCCCTAGTTTGCCACCCTTAAATGTGGTATAATGATGGGATGCCTCTTCACTATATTTTATTCCAAATAGTAGATGGGTAAAAGACATCTAGAGTTATTGAGTTGATGAATGCTGCATAACTTTATATACTCACATTGCAGGATATGCCAAAGAACACTATCAGTCGGGATTGACTGGTAGAAAAAGTATTCGCTATGTTGAATAATGAAGTTAAGGAATGCTGATTGCCGAATGTCAAGGTTTTATGAACCAAACTGTGAATTATGCAGTCTATACTGACATTGCAGGTTTCACCGTGATGATGATGAGTGCTACTTTCAGCGTGCACTACCATATATTAAAAAATCTGCCTGCGTAAATAAGTTTGCACTAAACTTGAGCAGAAATGGGTAAGGATAAA
>LPNX010536530.1:184219-248785 GCA_001517045.1 Pseudotsuga menziesii
AAAGAAAGCTTTGATAGCAGTTTTCCAAGTCACTAAATGGTGACATCTCTTAAAACGTAAGTGTCAAAAGTATGATGAAACTAAATTTATGCTGAATTTTTTATGCATTGATGTTAATAGGATGCAGATCTAAATTTGTGTTCAAGTTGGAACATGATGCAGTCCTCACAAGTTTCGTGAAAAAGAGGTTAAGGAACAGGATTGGGTTTTGCTCACAAGAATGTGAAAATAAGCCAAGGAGGCCAGCAAAGCTAGTAATGACAAACAAGTAACACCGAGGACGGTGTTCATTCTAGGGGGAAATAATGTAAGATCCCCCTCCCGCCTTGAAGAACTAAGAGCAACTCGTAAAACTAGAAAATGAATCATAATTGCATAAAACCCTCGCCACACGGAATTTTCACCCATTGTAGGTTGATCAAAGGGTACTTTATATGATCATGGAGAACATTATATAATGTATAATGTTAAGTATAATGATGGAGCGTTACAAACCCCATACATATATGTATCATGTGTGGAACCCTATATGGGTAATAATGAAAAGCACATTGGGGATTTATGTATATATTTAAGGTATGTATTATAGTTAAAACAAAGTTGAGGTTACATACTCCTCATACATATATGTTATATATGGAACCCCCTTATATATGTACATATATGCTAATGGGGAATAATATATATATATGATTTGGAGATATATGTATATATTTACATAAAGACAACGACATACATCTACGTGGAAGTACATACATATAATACTGGAGAATAATATCTCTATATGTATTCGAGACATATAAATATATATTCTTGATATATATATTATACGAGAATCGTGTAATGTTGCAGCATTACACGGAGGAAAATTTATGAATGCCATTATGACAGTCAATAATGGAGGCGTTTTCTATGGCTGGCTGAATTAATTTAGTTAAGGGACGTTACGCCAGATAATTAGTGGGCTGTGTTTATTACCATTATTTCATTTCTTTGATTTCTCATTTTCAGCCGTTTATAGGTTGCCCGGATTCGCAGCCATCATGTATGCTGAAAACCCTGAAATTTTTGGTACGACTATTGACTTTCAGCAGATAGTTATGGGACTCACAACCGTTGATGAAGGGCAGAAGTCATGATGGCTGTGAAAGGAACCGTTGGGACTTTCCTTACCTTTATAAGGGTGGCTTCGAATAAAGGACGGGGGGGGGAATTTGGGAAAGAAAAGGGAATACTGCTTAGTCTGTTGACTACGGAATAAGAGGAATGAATTTTGTTGGGAAAAGACGGACACTGGGATTAATTGCGGGAGGCTGCCTTGTAAATGGGAACTTGGGTCAGATAACAATGCAGAGGGGGAAAGGGATGCGGGTACCAAAAATGCAGTAGCAGAATTATCCACGTCCCTGCTCCAGAGTGTGACCCAGGTTAATTTAGGGCTTTGGGTCCAGTAGATGGCGCGATTTGGCAGATAGGGGAGGGCTGTGTTGGATGGCCTCGACTGGAGCTGCGTGATGGCACACAATCAGTGGCCCTAGAAATTCCTATCAGGCCCTTATAACTATACCCAAAAGAGTAGGAGAGGGGTACGATCGAATTCTTTCTCTCGTACCTTGTAAAGGGTGGAATGGGAGCTTCTGCTTGGGGAATGGTTGGGCATGAGTCAGAACCTATAGTAGTGTTCCAGCTGTATATAGAGTGATTCTCAGATGCGCCTCATCTAATGCTCTAATAGTCGGAAGCATGGGCATCTCTGGTATGTTCATTTTGATTTTCACTTCAGTTTCCTGTTTTCGATTGAAGGCCTAGCCATGTATTGCAGCATAAATGTGTTGTCTTCATACGCCCTTTTCTTTTATTCTTTGAAGTTATAAATTTTTTAATATGAACCAACACATTCAATGAAGGCGTAGCCTTGTATGGCAACGTATGCTTTGTTTCATACGACCCTTTTTCTTCCCACTAATTGTCGGTTAATTGGGTTTTGGAGTTCCTTATAAAGAACTCGAAGATAGGAAGGTTCACTGGTTTTATTGGTATTTACCTGCTGACAGTGTAGATTATTTTCTTAAAAAAATTCAAATCTATCCATCATCTGAAAATATTTTGATTAAATTATCATTGCAGTGATATTCTTCCCTGTCACACTAAAGAGAATGTTTAATCTCTTGGATAAGCCTTTAGCGAGTTCACGATGGGTTGCAACGTGATTAGTACCCTGACCAGATTTAAATAATGCCATACAATTAGTAAAAAAATAATAATAAACAGAAATCAAAATACAATGAAGCTGTGAGAAATAGAGGCGATTTGAACAGTACCCTATAAGGCGAGCTGATAGGTTGTATGAGACCGCCGCCACACATATGAAATCCAATGGAATTCGGTTCGTTCTTCAAAACTGGTGGATGGAGACACGGTTTTGGAGAGCTAAGGAGAATTCCTCAGCGTCTATGGTTGCTTATTATAAAGCAACATTCTTAGATAGTGATGTAAACCCTATTGCTGCTTGCTTGTTTAACTGGCTTTTAATATATTTTAGTTTCCAGCGATAGCGATAGCTGAGTTATGCTGTTACATTTCTATATCAGTATCAGTTGCCCTGTGGTGAATCAGTTTGGCAATCATACAATTTGTATGCCCAACCTAACGTAATTATGGTTCTTGAGTCACGTTCAAATAAACGATAATGACAAGCGAATTGAGTATTCCGAGGAAAAAATCAATGGAATTGAAGATGTAACTAGAGTTGTGTAAACCCACAAATTGGTTTAGGGGTCGAAGGGAAATGCCATCAATAATGAGATTATATACATAAAGTCAATGTATTGTTATGTCATCATTTGTGGAAACAATATACTCTGCACTCTACGCAATTACCCTAAAATACTTAGCAGTGACAGATCTTGATCCATTTGTAGAACTTCTTGTACAATGTTCAAGATCACAAGTAATGACCCGTAATTTATGATTCATGATGTGTCTCCATAAACAAATTGCCTTGAGCAAAAGGACTATAGTTAGGATCCAGCTATTTGATATTATGTTTTAAAAGGTGAAATAATCACGAGGTGAAAAAAATAGCGCTTGCTAGGGACTGGTTCGAGAGCAGCATAATAACTATATGATTTGCGAGAGAACAAACTTGGTTGGCGACTATTAACAGCACAGATTCTCCAGGCTCTCAGTACCCAATTATCTATGGGCAATACCGACTGATCATTGGATCGTATCGGTGAGTAGCAGTCTAAGGATAGGATCACATGTTTCCTTTTGTTGTCCCTGGTTTGCGTATATGCTGTTGTTACGCCTGTGGGATGTGTGAACGAAGCATAGAGCCAAATGTTAGTTGTCAAGAATTATGCTAATCAAACTTAAATGGTAGTTTCTAGCCTCCTTTTGTATGGTTGAAATTATAGACAAAGATATAATGCATGCATTGAACATTCTTGTTTTATTTGAATGCTCCTTGACCAATTTTGGGTAAGCAACCCAGAAAAGGGTTGAATGTGGGTTCTTAGCTTGCGCTAAAAAGTGCTCGGCTGAGGCAAATGATAGAAAATGAAGGATATACCCTGTGAGTGGGAATCCTGAAGTGTAAACAGTCCTGTAATATGAACAGGAAGTTATGGCAACAAAATGGTTGCCGATTGTAATCAGCTTTTTGGAAAAATATTATATGATGTTGCAGTTTGGTGGACGTAACCCCGGGTTTGGGGTGAACCACGTATATATGTGTACTATGTGTCTTGATGTGTGTTATTTGCATTATGAGTCTTGATGTGTACTATTTGTTTTATGCCCCGGGATGTTCTTGGTTGATCCCTTTATCTGTTATGATGTAATGGCTGAATGACCTTATATGAACGTTTAAATGCAAAGGAAAAATTATAGTTTTCACAATGGTTAATCTGTATGTGCGGCTTCCTGTGGTGAAAAGGGCGGAAAGTTCTGATCCAAGGCCCTCGCCCACAGTGTTTCATGCAATAACATAAATGGTAGAAAGGAACAAATGGTTGTTTTTATTTAGTAACATACTTTCAGAAAATGAAGTTTGCTGCACGGTTAATAGCGTCGGGCATACTTCCTTATAATGCCATGGAAACAGAAAAATATACATATGCCACTAACATCTTTGATTCATCTTGTAGCATCAGCAAATGAAAAAAAAAAAACTTTTCCGTTTATTTTTCACACACAACGGGATCTAGGTACAAGAGGTACATTACATTGGCTGACTTGGGTTTTGGTTATCTCCTCTGCCACCGACATTTGCAGGACTTCTGCCTCGTCCTCCTCTTGAATAACTTCTTCCTCTGCCTCTGAAGTTGTTTCTTCCCCTGCCTCTACCACGGCTTATGGATGACTGTGCTGCAAATGCACCTTCCAATGATGTCTGTGATCTGCTGATTCTGTGTTCATGATTGATGAGTGAAGCTTGCAGCTCATCAATGTTGAATGTTGGCATGTCTGTGTGTTCCTCTAAGGTTACAACCAAACTTTCAAATCTTGGGGGAAGACTTCTGAGAATTTTTTCAACAACCCTTTGGTCTGATACGGGTTCTCCATGAGATTTCAGTTGGTTTATCAACCCAACAACTCTGGTGTAGAATGTATCTACATTCTCTGAATCTTTCATGCACAGAGATTCAAAATCTTTTCTCAGAATCTGCAGCTTGGATGTCTTTACCTTATTCAAACCTTGATAGGCAGTCTCAAATGCATCCCATGCTTCCTTGGCATTAGTATTTGCTGCTATTCTTGGGAGTATGCTCTCATGCATAGCTTGATGTATGAAAAACAGAGCTTTTTCATCTTTCTTCCTCTGTTCTCTCAAGACATCTTTCTCAGCCTGTGTGAGATTGTTATATGCAGCCATGTCTGCTGGTTCTGCATAACCATGCTGAACTATCTCCGAGACATCTTGTCCTCTGAATAAAGCCTTCATTGTTAAAGACCAATATTCATAATTCTTTCCTGTAAAACTTGGAGGTTGTAATGAACCAGAAGTGGAAGCCATTTTTTTAATTTTTAATTAACTTTCTGTAGAAAATTAATTTCCACTTTTTTAAGACAAGATTTCTTTCCTAAAATCTTGGACTGATATAAACCTTGTTCTGATATTACTTTGCTCTGATACCAGATAGCCAAAACCGAGCCGACTAAACTTGGGTTTAGCGCTCAGTCAATATTTTAAAAGAAAATAACTTTCACTTTTTAACTCCGACCTGTTTTTACTGCGACCACCCTTTTTACTGCGACCAACTTTTCACTGCGATCAACTTATCTGCGGTGCGATCAAGTTGATGTGGTGCGATCAAGTTGATGCGATCAAATTTGGTGCGATCAACTTATCTGCGATCAAGTTGATGCGGCAGTCAAGTTGATGCGATCAACTTATCTGCGATCAACTTCTTTGCAATCAAGTTGATGCCTGATGCGATCAACTTCTCTGCGATCAAGTTTGGTGCTTGATGCGACTAGATTGATAGAATATGATTCTTAGTCTAAGGACTTAAGAATTTTACAAATACTTTTCACCTGTACCTAAGATGAAGTAAAATGACCACATTTACAAATCCAAATAATTTATGGAAAATATATGCCCAAATATGTAGGAATATTTGAGTCGAATAAAGTGAGGTAAAACCTCGAACTTTCACGCGGTGAGATTTTTATGGGTTCTTGTTCTTTTACTTATCATTTACTTATCTTTTCCTGTCTGTTTGTGTTCTCTCTCTGTGTGTAAACTAATTTACAATATGCTTCTTCTATTTATAGAAAACCTGAAGATTGCTTCAGCATAAACAGACTTACTTGCCGACTTACTTTGCATTAAACACTGCAATAACTACCTACCTAACAACTTAACTTCTCAAATAAATTTGACTGATCTGAAATAAATTTCACTGAGTTACGCTGCCTACATATGGACTTCTCCTTCTTGTCAGACTGACAGACAAGATCGCTACAGACTCTGACAGAGTCGACTGGAGATCAAATATAGATCTGCGAATTAATTACATTTTCCAACATCAACGGCCTTCCAGCTTCCCACAGTCCACTCGATATAATATTGTGTTATATTTTATATAAAATTATCTAAATGGGCAGCTTGTTGAATTCGATTATTTCGAAGCATGACAGACTTAACAGCTTAGGTTCCTAATATATGCGATAATGCCACATGGATCTGTATATATTTGAATGAATGGGACCATATTTGTGTACTAAAAGGAATAATTTCATAATAAATTCGGCATACTGAAGGTTTATAATAAATTTCGGGTTACTATAGATCTCTATATATAGAGCGAAAGAGCGATAGAGAGTACCAACATATTGGAGAGTATACATTTGATTATACAAATCAAGTGGAGGACGTTATTTTAGTGGAAGGATTTCAGTGACAATAATAGCTGGAGACAAGCTGAGGATCAACAAAGAATTGAAGAAAGTGAAAAAACATGTTGCTGTTGAAGGTGCCCCGTTCATAGATGTTCACCAAATGCCAGTGATTTTCTATCATAATCATCCACCAAATGCTATTGAAATGGAAAATAAAGACTTCGAGGAGTTCGTGCAAAAGCGCACAAGTGCAAGCAAGGAAGATAATGACAATGACAAGACGTCAACGGATCCTTCAGTTGTCATTGCAGAACCACCTACCGATGAGCCTGCAGCAAATGCAGTCTATTAGGCACTGCAATCACCTACACCTAACAACTTTAGCTTGGAAACGCAAGCAACCCAGCGCGCCCATCAACTTGCAGATCCAATCCCTAGATCTGATATCTCACCAATCTCGTCCCCAGGGACGAGTTTCTCAGATAATTTTTTTCATTATCTTTTGAACAATACAAATGATGTTCTTATGAACTTGGAAGATGATGATCTTATGAGCTTGGAGACGCTAGCGACCGAGCCTGCCCAGATCCAATCCATACGTCTGATATCTCAGCATTTTCGTCTGTGGGGATGACTTTCTCATATAATGTCTTTGATGATCATTTGAGCGGGGAAGATCTTATGAGCTTGGAGACGCCAGCGACCGAGCTCGTCCATCAACTTTCTGAACAATACAAATGATCATCTTCTCGATCACAACTTTATCTGGGAAGATGCGGAGGCGTCAAGAACCAAGACCGTATTCATTATCAGGTAATCTCTTTGGGTTTTACATTTGTTTTCCAGGGATGGGTTTTACATAATATGTGGATTTGTTAGAAATAATCTTAGATCTGTTCATTCTTCACAATTTGAGTGCAATCGTTTTATCTCTAATGGGTATCTACCTTATGAGGCTATACACTGGTTTTATCTGGTAACGCTATTTAGCTTATAAACCTATAAACGAGCTTAGGAAGCTGTCTCTTTTATGTGTATAAAAAGGGACCCATGGCCAAATATGTGTATACTATGATGTTCAGAGGATGAAGAAACTATAGATCACTTGCTGGTGAGGTGTAGTTTTATTGAACTTGTTGGAAGGAAGTATTGCAGTATCTTAATATTTATGAAAATTGGTATTTTTAAACGTTTGATTCTAGCCTTAATAAAAACAGGTATCATTATTGTTACTAGCTATAAATATTTGTAAACCTTTGTTAACCTTTGTTAGTTAGGGTGTGTGGCTTTACAAAACTATGTTATTTTTGAAGATGCCCCAAAGAACTTACCGAGTGTAACAGACCTAGTTATCAATCGGGACGAAATCCTTGAGTTACCAATTGTGAACATCTAAATTTAAAAACTGTGAATGATAATATAAGATGAAAAGTTCACAATGTAACATAGATGTGCTACCTCATTGTAAGTTGAGAGGAAGGTGGAGTTACCAATTGTGAACATCTAAATTTAAAAACTGTGAATGATAATATAAGATGAAAAGTTCACAATGTAACATAGATGTGCTACCTCACTGTAAGTTGAGAGGAAGGTGGGTAAATTTGTTTCTCTTTTAGAAAAGAATAAGATATGTTTCATAAGGCCTTATACCAAATTTAGCAAATGTAGCATAAATCAATTGCAGTATCGCATACATTAAACACCATTGATAAAATGTGCATAAACAACATAAAAAGAAAACGAAGAAAAGACTAAATTATAACCTTTATGACCTTTATGATTCTAGCAGCATTCTAATAAAACCTCATATGTTATCTTAATAGAGAACTTCCAATTGACAATTAAATACATACTCCTCTTCTACTAGCCACATTTCCACATACAATGTCTTATGACTTACATATAGGTCTCTTAAGTACCCTCAAGGACTTGAACTTGCTTTACACTTAGAACCTTTATCGCAATAAGTTACTCCTCAAAGAACAACTTTAATATAACTCCTTGAGCTTATAGAATGGAGAATGCATAATACTTTTTATCTAACCGTACTTTTTAACCCTATTCCGGAAACACTTACTGCAACTTTCTCATAACAAATGTTTTCATTACTACATTAAATGCTAGCTTCGATATTTTGGCTAAATGTGCGTTCAACTTGTACCCACAAGAATGTGAGCATTCTTTGAAACACGTCAGAATTACAAAGTACTTACAACTAACTTGCACACATGAATCATAGAACATTTTCAAATAGAAGCATTCTTCAAAACGCTTCAAAATTACAGCGTACTTACAAATAACTTGTACGCTGGCACACATAAATCATAAATGGTGCACATCAATCATGAAACTAAAAGGGACACAAGGATACACGTGGTTCGGCCCAGCAAAAGGCTACATCCACCAACAAAGTTGCAAATCCTTTAATTACTTCAACAAATTTGGGAGGTTACAAATTTGCAGCACTTCCACTGTGCTTTTTCTTTTCTTTCTCAATGAGAAAGTATAATAAATCAGAGAGTCATTTCTAGTTGATAATAAACATAGTGATGACCTGAGTGGGGAAAGAGGATATATCTTAATTCCACTTACAGAGACAACTACCGTGGTAAAAAAGCATCTTGCAGTATCCAACTGAGCACCAAGACAATTTGCCAATAGAACATCTTTCAATTGGAGAATCACTCCACTAGAATTGCTTGTAATGTGCAACTTATAATTTTCTTGGTATCAGGCTGTAAATATACATCATGTGACATGGACACTAGCTCACATTAAAATCTGGTTCAAGAGAGGGCTTGGGCAGACAACAGCTTAATATATCAAGAAAACTTTATCATTGGATGCTTCAGAAAATAATTCTTATCTCAATATTTGTCCCACCAAATTGCAAATTTCAGCACAACAATAAACTTTATTCGCAGCTGAAAAATAAAGAAAGGAAAACCGGAGTAACCTAAGATTCTGATCCCACTGTTTGCCTTACAATAATTGTTTAAAAACCATAATTACTAACTGCTGAAGTGGGCAGAAGTGCATATCAGTAACTAGTGGACTTTGAGTAGAGTTATTTTAAACTAAAATGACGCGAATCCTAGCTCACCCACAAATGATTCAGCTAAGTTCTCCTCAAAGCCAACATCCTAAAATGATATTAGGTGGCACCACCCCAGACAGAAACAAGGAAAAGCACGGTTGACTGAAGGAAAGAAATATACTCTGCAGTTTACACAGTCGTTAGGGGAGTGGTATGTGCGGTCTATCGCTTGCAATTAAATAATTTAAAAATGCAGTCCACACTGGTGGTCTTACATCTTCAATTCCAATCGGCTAAGTTTTAAAGGTAAACCACAATTCATAGATCTTACAAATCTGGTTGTTCCTACTGTCACAAAACGCAAGTGTCAAACCTCGCCACAATACGGATACATCCCTCTACAGATCGGGAGATGTATGGGGAAAAGGTATGCAAGGCCCTATGTCAACCTCGTACCCATGAATTCCAACTGAGAGCGTGAGGTTTACAAATATGAAAAGCAGTTCTATATCTTATAAAGGAGACGTCCGAATGAAATTGGTGATGTCAGTCAAGAAAAAGGCGCAAATATTTACTAAGTCACGAGATCCTCATCTACATACATACACAGAACTATTCAAAAGAGAATACAGAGTGCATAGATAAAAGAACAGAGGTTTTTACCGTTTTAGGAAATCGTGAAATGAAAAAGGGGAAAAATCCCCTACCCAAATGAAGCCACCTACGTTTTTGCCCGATTGAATCCTCCATTGCTCATAATAGAGACTCTATAGTAATAGAAAAATTTAGCGGGTTCATTGGAGACAAGAGGCGAGGGCTCTCGCCCAAGGATCTCCAAGAGCCACCCCCCTCCTCTCTTTTCTCCAAAAGGAACTGCCCCCTCCCCAAATCGCAAGCTGCATACTCTCAACACGGAGCTTCCTCTTCCCCAAATCGCAGAGGTGCAAGCTCTCAACCCTGGAGAGGCCGCCTCCTAAAAATCACAGAGCCCGCATGCTCTAAACGTAGAGATGCCTCCCCCTAAAAATGACATAGCCGCAAGCTCTAACTTAGAGCTGCCTTCTCTCAACACGCATACCTTACCCTTTTTAACTGTCGCAGGCAGGGGTTAAATTTGACGGGCACCTTTACCCGTCAAGCAATTTTTATGTGACGGTTGAAACTACCCTTCCTATGACGTTTAAAATTTATGTTTACCCATCAAAAAAGGACGTTCATTATTTATTTTTACCGGTCAAAAAATAAGTAAGCCACTGATCACCCCTATTGAAAAGTACCAATGAAGTTCATGCACAAAAATGAGTCAACTCTGAGTGACTCGGCCTAGACATGCAACACTAGAGGTAATACAAAAGAGGGACTCTGCTGAGATAACTTTGAAGAAAATTCATGGAAAAACAGAAAGAAAGCCCAGACAGAATTATTTCTGATTACTAAAAAAGATAAAAGAAATAACTAGATACCTTCCCCTTATCATCCAGGATGCCAATTTAAAATTAAAGAAGATATTAAGTGACATGGACAAGCTTCTGGGAGATAGACGAGTCTACATCGAGGAGGAGATTCGAGATTAGCTTGTCTCAGCTAATCTTTAACAAATTATTTTTACCTTTTTATACCATACTAAATATATATTTATCGTGTTCTCTTTCTAAAATTGTTTTCTTTTTCCTAAAAAGCATTATATTTGATATTAATGGAGAAATCCAAATATACATACTGTAACTCATGTGCCTCCTTGACCCCTTGACACTGTAGAGGACAGAGTCTTTCTGTCATTTGTTGAGACAGAGAAGCTATTAAGTAACATCCTTTCTAGCAGCAATTACATCAAGATTTACAATAAAATTTCAACCACCTTATATAGTTTTCTTTCAAAATGAAGCTTTAAAGCTATTTCTCAGAGACAGCAAAAACACTGCAACAGATAAACCTACTTCAGCAATCTAGAGGAGGGCCTCGAAGTTATATGACATCATAATAGGGATGAGCCCTCTTCCAGAGAACAGCCAATTCCAGAAAACTCAGCTATGAACCCATTGTTGTCTTATATATACACAGTCCATATATTAATAGTGTACAGTTTGCATTAGCTTCAAACACTCCCGTGTGTGATTCTTGTTTTCTTGCTTTCATGTTCATTGCTTTTCACATTTTAGTTGCGAGCACACGCTGACTGGCTAGAGCTTGAGGTTAGGGTTTTCGGGGTTCCAAAATTCTGATTTCGTTGTAATTTTCCCCATCCATAATTCTTCTTGAACTTTTGTATCTAGTTTCTTTCGGATTATCATAAATCCCCATTGAGGGTTTCTTATTCAGTATTTTCAGTGATTAACAACACGTCGACACCTTTCTAGCGATTTTGCAGTTTGATAGGTAGGCTGATACACATCATTGCTCAAAATTTTCTCCTCTATTTGCTAAATTTCACTAACTGTTGAACTTTTGTCCTTTTTGGGGGTACTGTGTGATTTTGACGCAGGGCTATGTCGTAAGCCCAAAATTCTTAAAAAACCCATGGCATACAACATTCTTGAATTATTTGATCTTACTATTCATCAACAGTCATAGTACAAAAGCTAACAATGATTTGAACTAAAATCAACTTTACCATAAACAAATTAAAAATAACGGAGGCATTTCCTTACATTCAGCAACCCCAACCTTTCCAACCTCAGTTATTTCCTATCAAAATTAAAAATCGTTTTTTTTAAATAATCAATACTCTATTAATATAAAAATAGATTACATTCTGCAGATTGTAAGAATCTTAATTATGTATCAATTTATAAAATGATAATAAATATAATATTTGCTGTTATTTATTCAAGATAACAAAGACTGCACTTAAACTAATCCATAACTATAAATATAATTTCTGATTTAATACAATTAGCCAATTAATAAAGGGATGAATATTACAATTAAAATTTCTTTAAATTTAGGAAAAGACATACTTATCTAGAAGCTAGAAGTAGTCCATAAGCTCTACTTGAACAAGGAAGCTCCAACTTCAGCATTCAGCCAGTTAGCAGCAGCGACAAAATTTGGGGGGACAATTCTCCACCCAACTTATTACTGGATGAACTACCAGGGCTAGTGTCCAATGAACAAATGTATAGAAGAGTGACCATTGTCACCTTAGTCACAATTCTGACTGCTTTGGAGTGTCGTAATCTCCAAGGGGAGAGCTCTTATTAGCTATTCTGCGAGACACAAGTAGATCTTCTACGCGAAGGTAATTAGTGACTAGTGTCTAAAAGACACAATGTAAATCAATCCAGTGTGTCAATGTCAACAAAGGCATTCAATAGTGAGTCCAACAATGGTTTTATGACAGCAGCAAGTATCCAAGTAGATGAAAAATACTTTATTCATTCACCAATAACAAGCCTACGAATATTCATAACCACAATCTGTAGCAGTAGGCAATCTGCTTATGACAGTATGTACAACAGTATGTAACAAAGTGATCACCTGATAGAATGGAGTAATCAAATAGTAACCAATCTCATTCAATTGTATATCAAGCCAACTTGAAATTGAACTTTTTCTTCTAGCAAATAAGGCAATTCTGATGTGTTATTTAGGGTGTGCAAAACAGTGCCCAAATTTGTGCTTTCATTAACAATATTTTAATGCATCATTTGCTAATCCTCTTTTGATATTTATGACGTTTATTATTGCATGTATTAGGTATTGTCCAAGGAGGACAGTCTGCAACGAATGCAGACTTGAAGCGGCAGGATAATGGGGCTGCAAATGGGCTGTTAGAGCCCTGCAAAAGGATAGCCCAATTTAAAATTAAAGAAGATATTCAAAACATTAAATCTATTTCAGCAAGAGAAAAGCACAATTTCAATAATAGAAATCTATTTCAATAGTAAAATAACACAATTTCAGCAATATAAATCTACAATTTCACCAAAATGTATGCCCAAATTCCAATTAAAACCACCAAAAAGGTCAAAACAGACTATCATGCATAAATGCACTGTATTGGCATAGTGCCCACAAAAATAATCAAATTCAGATATATTTTGTGAAGAAAAATGGTCCAGTTCCCATAGAAATCTATTTCGCCAATAAAAACGTACGATTTCAACAATAGAAAATGCAATTTCACCAAAATTGTATGGCCAAATTCCCATTAAAACCACCAAAAATGTCCAAATCGTTTCTAGCAGACTAGCATGCATAAAAGATTTCTATCGATGACTTTGAAGAACTCGTTCCATCAATTTGGCATCTCATGGATTAAATTGTATGGATTGAGTAATTGTTGCATTATTACCATATTGAAGCATTTTTTTCATATACAATATAAATAATGACTTATTATTATATGTTTTATAAATAGTGTTCTTACTTTGGGTGTGAGTATTGGTACTAACACAGGGGCAGAGCTCCTGGATCTGTGGGGTCTACCGTCTTATACAGTTTGCTCATTCTTGGAATTTTACTTCTCTCCGTATCTATGGAGACTCTTAGAGTGGGCAAATGGCAATGGTTCCATTCAGGTGGTTGTGTTGGATCGGTGGCGTGATAGGATCGGGTGCCTTATTTCAAGTTTTTCTTACATAACCTTCTCTCATATCTACAGGAACTATAACAAGCTAGCAGATCAGCTTTCAAAAAGAGTAGTGAGAGCAAAGGAGGCACCTTATTTTTAAATAATTTGAGGACTTTTTGAAGGTTGATGAGGGTTGCTTCAAGGCCTATTAATTGTTTTTTTGAAGTTCTTTTTTGTTTTTGGTCATTGTATTTCTAATACTGGACTGTGCAGTCACTAGATTACTGATCTATTTGCTGTGTTAGGTACCATTTTTTAGTTGACAGTCATGTAAAGCATTAGCTTTTGGTCTGGTTCTAGTTTCCAGTACTGTTTCCAGTGGAGCTGGTGTCTACTATTGAACTCTGTTGAAGGAGGCATTATGCGCTGTGATTTTATAACTTTGATTCATTTGAATATCAAGTTATAGATTTTTTTCTCTTTAAATGAATAGTGGTGAAAGCTATTACAGCAAAGGTAGTAGGAAGTTTTTACATTGCAGAGGAGGTAACGACTAGTCCCAATATGCTTGTTCTTATATGTTTAATGAACACTGTTGACAGCTATTTGAAACCTTGAGATCATGCCAATGGTAATTATATCAAAGGTACATTGAGGTAAAGTTGATTACATTGCATTGGATTTCTGTGCTTGAGCTAAGAAATGCATGCAGGAGAATGATGTGATGTGAACGTTGGTATTTGGTGAGCCACTTTCTTACTTGGCCACTACCAGTCTTAGGCAAGCACATTCAAACAAAGGTATTTGATTCAACGATAAGACTTAGGCAAGCACATTCAAACAAAGGTATATGATTCAACGATAAGACGAAACATTCGAGGTATCGATATCCACACATTACACGTTCGAGCAATCGGATTGGAACCTTTGAAAATATAGTTGATCTTTTCACAAATGGATTCAAAAAGTATGTCGTTCAATTGGCTTTTGAAAACAAAGTGTTGCAAAGCACAAAAGAACTGGATCCCTTAAACAGAGAAGCATAGCCAACTCTTGTGTGTTTACTTCGAGATAACAACAAAGAAACCAACTCAGAGTAGTGTTTTGCACAGAGTAGTGCAAAACGAGTGTAGAACAGAGTATCCATGGACACATACATCTGCAAAAAAACCATGAATTCGATGGCATAATGCTTACTTGGTTGAAGAAGGAAGCGATTGCTGACCGGTATCCACTCTTAATCCGCCTGCCGCCTGCAACTGCACTCTCGACCCGCGGCAACCTCCAGGCTTGAGTCCTGACCAGAGTAACCCTTTCAAACTTTCAAGCTTCGAGTCCAGACCAGAGTTGGTTTCAAAATTCTATGCTTGGAGTCCCAACCAAAGTAAACCTGTAAAGGGTTTCAATCTTTCATTCATAGCTTCAACTTTCAAGCCTTCAGCTGGTGCGGTTGGTAGAAATTAAATGGTAGAGTTAAATGCTCCAGCCTCCCACCGTCCCACGCCCGCGAGGACTCGAAAAATATGCGTGTATAATTCAATTTCTAACTTCTAACCAAAAATAAGCAGTATCCACGCTCTTTTTATTTCTTTAATTATATTCATAAGTTTTGTTACTGACCCCTCTGTCCTTCCAATTCCAAATGACCTGTTAATGCCCGAGCCTATTCTAACTTCTTGATAGTTGGCCTTTACAACTGGTAATATATATATAAATTAGATACTAGCAAATTTTATAAATACCCGTCAAACCTACTACTGTTTTTAAAAAATGCCCTTCTTAGATGATGGGTTTTTTCCATATTCACCCATATTTGACGGGTAAAAAACCTAAATACGGGTATAATCCCGTCAAATTTAACCCCTAGGACTCGCAGGCCAGAGCCTCCCTCCTTAACGGGAGCCCAAAGCAGAGGACATACCTCCCACGTGGCACCCATGCCTGAAGAATCTCCTCGATGAGGATCTCCGGATGTCCCGCGTGTTTAGATTTTATTTCTTTCTTTTCGCGAAAATTCGAATATTAAATCTCCACGTTAAATTTCCATAAGTGTTGGCTTCTTTTTCGGATGAAATAAACAATTTGCTATCACACCTCATCTTCTTTGTTGGGTAATTTCTTATAAATTTTACTTGCACTGCTACTAAAGGGAATGCACCATAATAGACTACTTACTATTCCTACCAAGTAGGAAATCTCTTCATCACCTTTTTGTGTATGTGTGTATATATATATTTTTCTTCTTCTTAATTAATTAATTTTTTTTATTGTTTTTTCTTTGGTTCTTTCTATATAACCCCTCGACTCTCTTGTCAAGGTAACTATGATTGAAGGCTCTTAGATCGTGCCTTATATACATTTGAATTTAAGTAAGTGGCTATTGTATTTTAATTGGGATAAATATGACGACATGGGAATCATGTAGGATGCCCTAGTTAAGAGGTCAGGGAGGAGTCCTTCACCTAGTTAAGATGCCCTTTCTCTTGAGCATTCATCACTTTCACAATTCTTTTTACTTCATAAGTTGCTATATCAATATTTATCGCATTTAGTTGTTGCAAAAATAATTCCCAAATTCAATTTGTTATCCTCAACTTCTAAATTGTTGTCAAACTGCTCAAAAGAATTCTTCCACCTCACCAATGGATAATACTACATCATTTATTTAGGGATCCATATTTTTCTTAAGCTATGTCCACTACTAGTAAGTAACTCTATGTTTTCTCAAGGAACTTTTCAAGCGTTTGGAGGATAGTTGTTCTTTATTTTGCTTACAAACAAATGATATAAGAGTGTAATAATCACATATTTTTTATTTCCTTTTACTTTGAAGAGACAAGATAACTATTTTGTGATGTCTAATATGTTCTTATGTTATATCAATGTTTTTAGAAGGAAGGAATTTTGTTAAAGTTTCAATATGATTATATTTAGAAGATGAACTAGGCATCTTATTTTTGTTTTCATAAATCTGTCACACTAAGGAGTGCTCTAAACTTAACAATAGAAGTGATAGTTATTGAAATGGTTTAATAACTTTATATGTAATCTTTGATTCAAATTTTGAATATCAAGATACACTTCTTTTTTTATAAGGTGAATAAAAAACAAAGGGAACATGTTTTTCTCTAATCAAATGTGAATTATAAATTAACTAAATATACTAATTATTGAGGAGTTCATATTTTTTAAAAATGTTCATGAAAGTAAAATATTTGCATCAAATAATGATCTTTAGATCTGCAAAATTATTCATCTATTGTGAAAATTTTGTGTTCATGTATGTTGAAAATTTCGTGGTCCCTAGATGAAAAAATATTATTTTTCTTCTTCTATGTTTGTCTCCATACTCAATACATGTTATTGCAATTCTTATGCCCTAGTGATCCACCATTGAATTCACGGTTATTTTTACTTCATAGGAAGTTGTATCAACTTTATTAGATCTAGTTGTTGCAAAAAGAATATGTCCAACATAATGTAAAGGGTAGTAGGGGGTTTTTTGTGTAAAATTCATGGGTGAAAAAACAAACGTGTGTTTTTCATAGAAAAAATGTGCACACTATCTTATTAACATTCAACTTAAGTTAGGAAAAATAGTTGTGAGGGTTGGGAATGGTTAAAGGTTTCAGGGGTTGGGGAGAGAGAGAGAGGGGGGTAGGAGTTAGGCTTAGGTGGAGGAGTAAAAGGGTTAGATAGTGAGATCTAGTGGGAAAGGGAAGGGGGGAGGATGTGGGTGTTTTATGGGTGGGGGCGGTGGAGGAGAGAAAGACATAACCATCAAGGTGGGGTGGTAGGGGTTTAGGGAGGATCAGGGAAGTTAGAGAGAATATGGTTATATGTTGTAGTAAAATAGAGGGGAAGAGACATCAAGGAGGAGTGGTAAGTGGTAGGGTGAGTACTATTAGGAGATACTTAGAGATAAGGCCTTAGGAATAGGGGGATTACTAGAGAGCGGGGGGAAGATAGTGTGGTTAACAGTATGGATAGTAGGATGGGGGTAGTGAGGGTGTGATAGAGAGAGGTGCAGGTATTAGGAGGTTGTCGGAGAAAGAGGGGGGGTTAGGTGTAGGCGGATGAGTAGGGTATATAGAGAGAGGGAAGATATTATGGGTTAGGGGCAAGAGGAGAGAGTTGTGGTTAGTATGGTCTAGAGAGAGAGAGAGAGAGAGAGAGAGAGAGAGAGAGATAAACAAAAAGGTGAGGAGGGATAGAGATAGGGGGAGAGGGACATAGGGTGTTTGGGTAAAGAGGAAGAGAGAGGGGGGTGGGAGAGATAGAGAGACAACATGTGGGGGATTGAGAGAGAGAGAGGGCGGTGGTTAGGGATATAGAGAGAGATGAGCGAGTTGTGTGTGTGTGTGTGTGTGAGTGAGTGAGAGAGAGAGAGTGAAATAACGGGTTGGGATATCAATATAATAAATACAAATAAAAAATTGTAGGCATATAGGTAAGGGAGTAGGAGAAGAGACATAAGGGTCAAAGGGCATTCTTATGGCTAGGGAGAGTATGAGGGGGTTCAAGAAAAGAGAGGACAGGTTAGAGGTCATGAGAGTGTGGAAGACAGAGAGAGGGAGAGAGACGGGGTTAGTAAGGGTTAGGGGGGAGAGGGGAGCAAGAGGAGGAAAATGAGGGGAGGTTCATAGGTAAGGGATGAGTAAGGGGCTGAGAGTTAGGAGTAGGAGTAGGCATGTGATAAAGAGAGAGAATGTGGGGGGTTTAGTGGGTTGGAGGAGAGAGGGAGGGGTATGAGTGACGGGGAAGAAGGGAGAGGGTGAGAGCACACGGGATTCCCCTTGTTGAGAAATATATTATCATGTTCATTCAAAAATGGGGGTTTTTAATTATGAAAAATAAGGTCAATATATTGTAGCCTATCAGGGGGAGTGGACTAGGGTATGGGGGGTATACAAATGGTTTTCTAGTAAAAATAAGGAACATATTGTAAAAATATGGTATTTTTAATTGGAAATATGTATTGAAAGGGGGGATCAACAAAATGATTTTTGTAAGTAATTATAAATATCTAGTGAAATTAGGGGTATTCTTTAATATCCCATGAAGGAAGCCGCTATAACGTGGTTTCACTAAGTGAATACCACCTAGGTGAGAGAAGAGAGAGAGGAGGGTGGTGTTATAGAAAGAGANGTTAGGGATAAAGGGGGTAATAAAGAGACACATGGGGAAGAAGATGAGATTAAAGAGATTTATTAGGAAAATACAAGAATTTCACAAGTTCTTAGGTTTAAACTAATGTCCATTGCCTAATGTATAAGGTCTATTTAGAGAGAGAGAGAGAGAGAGAGAGAGAGAGAGAGAGAGAGAGAGTTGGGTGGAGAGGAATGTTGGAATATTTAGCTATACCGAGATTGGGGGATGAATCAGTATAAAACATTTATTTAAATTTCAAATATTATTTTCCATCCTCATTATCTTTTAACAAAATATGTCATTACATAAATACACAAATATTTAACATAGAAACCCAATAAGGGAGAAAACCACAAAAGAGAACACCAACTAAAAGGAGGAATCAACCTTGTGGATTCTTCAACACATATTGAAAGGAAGCACCAATTCAGTGGATTTTCCAGCACCAACACCCTTGATTCTTTAGCATCGAATGAAAATGAAGGTTTAACTCCTTGCCTTGCACTACTCTCCCACCCTATCGATTTCTATTATGATTTTGTTATCATAACGCACGATTTTGTTATCATAACGCATATCATTTTTGTCAAGATGTTATTATTCTCAAATCAAAAGTTTTTGTTCAAATATCTCTTCTTCTATCACGATGTCACTATTTTGGTGTAACATGTTCTGTCTCGATGGTTTGTGAATGCTTCTATCCTGAAGTCACTATTTAGATGTTGGACATTACCTCGGGTTCAATATGTTATCACTATTTGTATGAACATTGCACAAACTATCTCGATCTCAAATTTCTAATATATGTTGCTGCTTTAAATTTAGTACATCAGCACTATTTCATCTAATCTTTCCACAGACTGGCCAAATTTCAAGTGTGGACCTCATGTGGCATCTAATTTAGTTGAAAATATTTTGGGTTTGTGGCTTGAGAAATTGTTTGTTATTGAATTTTGTCTTCCGATATGGACTTGTAAATTGATCCAATTTTCCCAAAAAAGAAATCACATTTTTCCTTCAACCTATCCCCACATTCACTTTACTCTGTGTTTTCTATCTCTATTTGTTCACCTATCAACCTAGAATTTATTTAGCAACATAATCACATTTTGCAACCTCATATTGAACCTAGAACTTAATTAATTTATATCTTTCACAAAGTATATTAGTGACCTACAAAATCAAGTTGTGAACTCATCCTGGATTGATTTTATTTTTGCCCCCTCTTCATGCCTCTAAGCTCCATTTTATTCACATTTTTGACACACAAAAGCTCATTGATTCAATTTGTATTTATACACTTGTAATTTTGTTTTGGGGGAAAACTTATTTTATCTTGTGTTTTTTGGATTTGACTAGGCTGACTAGATTGGGGTTTTTAGATTTGATTTGGTTTATTGTGCATGAATGGTGAGATCCTCAACCCATAGGTAATGTTTCATAAATGAAACGATGCCAATATACTTAGGGAAATTCCAATATTGTTTTTATAAGGATTCATTTACACATATTTCGAGTAGATTCATGATCTCTCTTTGATATATTTATGATCTCTCTTTCATATGAGTGACAACATTTTTAACAATATCGTCCTTTTTCATTGATGGTAACAATTTCTTTGAATCTATAATAATCAATCCCATATTTCTTCTATATTAATCCCCTTTGACATCAATGTAAAATGGATACTCCCCTTGAGCTTGCACCATATTTGTTATTCAAGTGTGTTTCCCCTATGTTTATACCTATCCTTGAGGTTGATCCCCCTAAAGAACCTCCTCCTTGAGGATTCCCCCCTTAAACTTGTATTTCTAATTAGAAATGAGGACTACCCCAATTTATGTCAAAGATTCTCAAAGGTATATCTAGGGAGAGGTTTTTTGAATATGTGAGTAATATGTTCTGTATTTCTAATATATTTCAATTTGACATTTTGTTCTGCAAATTTTTCTTTAGGAAATGAAATTTGACACGAATGTGCTTTGTCTTGGAATGCATAACAAGATTTTTAGAAATATTTATACACAAGATTGAAATGGGATCATTGTATTTGACCTAAATTTATGATACAAAAATTTTAAGATATTAATCCATTAGTGAAAATTAACAGCAAATATGATTTGGTTACATGAGCTTTAACTAATACTGCACTCCGAAAGTATGTTATTAATCTTAATTAGATAATCACTTGTACTTATGAATTCAACTTGCATAATGAATTTATCATAAGAAAAATATGGAATGAAAAGAAGAGAACAAGAGACAAAAACTTGTCAATGGAGTTCACCAAGGATGATTTTAAGGAACCATACTTATTTAAAAGTTTATAAATGTTGGCGAATATTACCAATTCTTAAAACGCCAACTATAAAATGATTAGCGATATTTTTAAAAAAATATTTTAATTTCCAAGGATTTTATATCGTTTATATAATAATTTGGCAATTTTTAGGGTGAAAATTTTTTACGCCATCGAAATTGGGGTAAGCGGGGCTTCAAAAAATGCAAAATGGCGAATGTTTTTTGGGAGAAAAACATGGAAAAATAGCCCACTGTGCTAAAATTCGCCCCTAAAATTATCCCTGGAGTTCACCCATCTTGGGCTACATCTCTAGGTCTAATTTCAAACACTCACACTGATCTCATTATACTCAAAAATACAGAAATTACATAAGATAGGATTACAAATAAAGTTATGAAATCACCTTTCAATTCTACAACTTAGACTCAAAAACATAATAACCATTTAATTCTTCTAAAAATTATCACACTTTCAAGTATAAACTCTTTTATAGTTGTCTTGGAAATACAAGCTCCATATACACCCTTTAAATATGGCACTCAAACTCGAAAACATAAGCCACTATTGCGTTCCTCTTGAAATTCTAAATATTTTGAGTCTAAACATGACTATCTTTGGATCTTGCACTTGGTACTCCCCTTAGAAAAAACTTCAAGATTCCATTGATCCATAATGTACCATTCCTAAACACTATGTACTTCCTTGAGGTCCATTTCCATGGTTAAATATGGTTGGGTTGGACTAACCCTCATTGTGACATGGAATTCAAATTTAAATTAAATGTTTTATATTTAACAATAAGAGGATAGATGATGGTGTGTTGGTCAGGGTGTTTGGTTTCTGGAAGAGAGTTCATGCATTCCAACCCCACATACCTCTTCCCTTTCTTCTATATATACAGTAGTTTCAACTTAAATATATTATTCCCAAATTCATTTAAAAAACAGTGTTGGTGGAACTGTGGTAAGTCACTATTCTTGTACATAGAAGGTTATGATTTTGATTATCTGAAGAGAATTCTAGTTGGATAAGGCCCTTCTGTCCTTATCAATGGTTCCATGTGGTGTTCCCTCATATTTCCACCTGAAACTTCCATTGTTCCATGTATCAAAGAGTCATTACCCAATCATTCAACCACATGTCATACCACATCGGCACGTGACTGTGTCAGTTTTGTTATGTGTCTCTTATATATGGTACTTGTCGCTTTTGTATTAGTTCACATGCCATATAGTCTATCACATCATTGTATGACATCCATGTGTCACCCTTTCAATGATTTCATGTCAATTGTACGGCCTCCAAATCACTCATAAGACCTTCAACATTAGCTTCTAACTATGCTTCCATTGTACCTATCCCTACCACATGGAAGCCTATCATGTTTCCACATCATTATATTGATTCCACATGAACATCATGTGGCAGTCTCTCATGCTACCACATGGAAATCCTCCAAGCTATTTTGTAA
The DNA here is from genome assembly GCA_001517045.1 of Pseudotsuga menziesii. Classification (NCBI taxonomy): domain Eukaryota; kingdom Viridiplantae; phylum Streptophyta; class Pinopsida; order Pinales; family Pinaceae; genus Pseudotsuga; species Pseudotsuga menziesii. Next base: position 207,042 of record LPNX010536530.1, read on the forward strand.
CTATTTTTCCAAAACTTTAGAACACTATATCTTACGCATATGACATTAGTTTGAGTCATTTCAAGAAATGTTGGAAAGATATAATTAACCTCTACATAATTACATTATCATGAGCAATATTTGATAATGATAATTTTTTAGCAATCATAAATCCACCTAAATCGTTCCTCTCCACCAGGAAGGTTTTAGACCTATAAAAGTACAAATCAAACAATATGTAACTGAGGGCAAATACCACTCACTCTCTCGATCTCCCTCCATTCTTATTTCATTTGATGTACCCCTTTAAGATCAACTCAAAGATAATACACATCACACTGATGGAAGGTTTTGATTCTTCTATCAAGGATAACATCTTCCTACAACTTATCCAATTAATCAAGAATAAAACCATCAAGTGTGGGAACTTGAACATATTCATTATCATTTATAATCATAGCAGGTTCATAAAGTTTTCAATCCTCCACATTCAATATATAATACATAGACATATAAGTTTCAATATCTAAATAAAAAACATTAGTACCAAACTTCTCCAAAAATTTGAAGGGACCATACCTGATTGGTTTTAGATTTTTACCTTCATCTGTCATTCTTTCCTTGTTCATGTATAACCTAAGTTGATCACCAACTTCAAAATCATGATATAACTGATGCTTTCTTTGCTTTGACTTGTACTTGGGTTTTCTCTTCTTAAATTGTTCATGTACTAAATTATGTACCTCTTAGATATGTTAAATGAACTTCTTAACTTTGTCGACGTCATCTTGTCCCTTTGCTTCATGTTTTTCCCCAAAAGCAAATTCCATAGGTGACTGAGGTAAATACCACAAACATACCTCAAAAGGATTTCTTTGAGTAAAAGAATGCATGGCATGATTCTAGGCATGTTGTTGGTACAATATTCGGGAGGATACAAATTGTTGTAGCTGCAACTATTTCTCCAAAACAATTTACTTTTAGGGTCCCCCCTATTTCTTTTAGTATCTAGACGGCCTAAGAATGTTTTATTTCTAACAAGGTTTACCTAGGGCTGGTTGTTTTCTTTGAAAAATAAGTCTTTTTGTATGCCCATATCAGATGCTTAGTTCACTAGCCTTTCTATACAACGGATGCGCAGTCAACTAGCTTTTCGATCTTCCATCGGAAGCCTCCCAAGGTTTGATCTGGCATATGAGAAGTCATTTTGTCTGTGATCTTGGAGACAATTTGCTGAGTTCCCGATAGTTTAGTCTAAAGCTCATCCGATGAATTAGGTTTTTGTTTAAGTATCGTTTTCTGATGTTCGATTGAGTTGGCGATCTTGTCCAAGGATTTAGTATTTCCGCCATTCGATGTTGAGGAGATTTAGTGCTGAGTCGATCCGAAGCTTCATAATGTTCTCGCAAATGTATCTATTAAAAACCTGGAAATGATAAAGCTGGAATATAAGTTGATTGAGTTTGCTAGCAAAGTAGCAGAAGAACTAATAAAGACAGTGAGGAATATGAAGAATGCCTGTGCTGAATTTTGTAGGAGAGTGCTCCTAATTTACAATCGGTGTCAAAATTTTGTTGCAAGGAGATTAGAAGCACTGCTAGAGCATGAAATATTGTTGAAACAATTATAGGAACCATGCAACAAAGATGAACGGGCCATTCAACAAGTGAAGGAGTTAGATGAAAAGGTACTTAAAACTGAAATAGCACATGCAGTTGTGAGTAGTCACTTGCTGAAAGACCAACTTTGCTTGATTCCTGCAAGGGTAGTGGGTGTAAAAGTACAAGTTTCTAAGCACGAAATTACTATAATATTTCTCAAACCTTCTATTTTTGAGAACATAGCATCAGATGCAAATGCATGGAGGAAGTTTATGAATGAGCAAGATGGACCCTCTTAGTCGGACTATATAGCACTTTTGATAAATGATGTAATATGTTGTATTTATATTTTTGAGTTCACAAGATAAAAGACAAAATTTTGAAAAGGAAAGGTTAAAGGAAGGCCAAAAGGAAACAAGGGCAGCCCAAGAGTTTTTTCTTTTCGTATAAATATAGGCAAGCTTTATGTATCAAGGGACCCTTTTTTCAGACTATTTTTATGCAAGGTTATTGTAAGAAGAACTATTTAATATTATAATAAAGAGTTATATTTGTGACTGGAGAAAGTAATATGGGGTTTCAAATGCTTGACATCGACTAGTTGGATGTGAACTATTTCTGTTTCAGCTTGTTTCTATGAACTGTGAGATCATTCTAACTGATGAATTCTTTCATGTTATGAATGCGCTCCTGTTTATTTATGTGAAATTTCACAATCATATCTGAGTAATTAATGTTTTAATTAAAAATGAGCTATCTCTTTGTTTATCTGTCAATTTATATTTGTGTGTTCAAAAACATTAATAGCTATCTGTAGTATTTTAAATGCAGGTGATACAATACATTACTCATTATTAATTACAGTATTGCTCCCTAGGGATAGGTTATTTCATCTTAGTTAGTTTTCTTTGTTTATTTTTTAGAAGCGAGAGAGGAAAGACAAGAGGTAAGAGCCTGTACATCACATTATGACACTCCTTGTCGTCTCTATCAATTGCATTTAGCTAGGCACTTTCATATCATACCCAAAACATAAAACTAAAAAAATACAATTAAACAGTGGGCCGAGCATCGGTAAAATAAGCTTTAACCCTTACTTAACCTACGGTAGTTGGACCATAAATCGAACGTATTCCCCATACCAAACAATAACGAGCTAATTGGGAAGGTTTATTGGGGAGAATCCCTGCTGCTGTTACCTGCGATTTTCCAGGCCTCAATGGTTTTGTTGCTAGAATGAGGACCACTAGTGCATGGATACTCAAGGAAATCCATTTTCTCGATATTACTCCACTAGTGACAGTTCTAAAACTAGTTTGCCTTAGAAACCCACTCCTAAAGCAAAAGGAAAAGGGTATCTCTATCCCATTCATAACGAAGTAGTTGAATATTTAAGGAGGATTACCAGGGCATATGCAAAGAAGATTGAGGGGTTACCTATTATTCCTATTTTACCTAGAAGAGAATATCAAAAGAAATATTGTCCTCAGTTAGATGATCTAGTATTGGTGGAAGATCTTGAAGAGTTAGTAGAAACAACTTTGCAAGAAGTTTCCCAACCTTTGAATCAGTTGGGACCAGATTCCTCTGACTGTTCTCCTTTTCAAACACCTATCCATTCTCCTTGTCCATCTCCACTCAGAATCATGGCCAATATGAATGCAAACCAACCAACTCCACAGCCTGCTTGGAGGGCTAGATCTCTTTTACACCTGACACCTCCACTGCATGCTATGCCTCAAATTTTTGACAAAGCTTTACCCAAGTTTGAACCAAATGAAGGAATTCTTGTGGATGATCATTTGCAAAGTTTTTATTTGGCCTTAGAAGGTTTATAAGCAATAGAACATGAAGATGTAGTATGCAGATTATTCCCACATACCTTGAAGGGAAAAGAAGATTCATGGTACTTTTCCCTACCAGCAAACTCAATCACATGTTGGAATATTTTTTAGAGACTGTTCAAAAACAAATACAGGATCTAGAAAAATCATGCATCTTTAATGAATGGTTTTATTGCCTTAAGAAAAGAAAAGAAAGAAAGGGTACATAATTTTACTCATAGGTTTGCTTCCTACCTGAATAACTTCAATGTAGCTGATAATCCATCTGATCAGGCCCTAATTGAATACTACACCTCAGCTCTTGGGCATGATCTAGACATGTTTTCCAAGAGATCAGTTAGACCCACTTTGGTGGATACTTATGAAGAAGCTGAGAAAGTGGACGGAAAAATGGAGAGTATAGAAAACTATCCTATGTAGTCAAATGAAAAAACTTATGGAAACAAAAGGACGTTATTATTAACTAAGCCTAAGGATGAGCGATCATAAGAGTTATATGGGGTGATTAAGATGATGCAAAAGTTATCAAACAGGGTGATTGATTTGGAAAAAGAAAAAGAGGATCATAAACAATACAAGCCTTATTATAAAAAGAGGGAAGACAATAGTCAGCCCAAGCCTCCCCCACACAGTCCCTCAACCATGAATTTGACAGATGTAGGAATGGATAATTTCTGCACATTCCATCAACAACCTCACTTTGAGAAGAATTGTCTTCAGTGGATAAGTTCTATGACCTTAGTGATGAACCAATTGTTGGATTCTAAGTTGACAAAAACTGTGGTAGAGAAAGAGAAATATCATGAACCAACAAAAACATGGGAGGAAGACACCTTGGTTTTATGGGACTGTGTTTCTATGTTCAACGTAGAATATGAAGGTATCCATGATGAAGAAGAAATATCAGAAACAAATGTTACAACAAGAAGTTAGAATCTATTAAAATAAGATAACTTGATACTTCCCAAAATTAAGAAAATTCAAGAGAACATGAATAAAATGAATAATAATGCCCCAATGGTTAACATACATGAGTTTTTCATTTTAGGCCAGAGCCCCAAAAAGGTGAATGTGCCTATAAATCCTACTGAAAATAAAGCTGAAAATTTCAAGAAAACTTTGACTAAGCATGAGATGGGATATGACGTTGTGGAAGACATTAAAAAGGCTAAAGAAAATATCTCTTTGTTTTAAATGTGCAATTTACCACAATAGAAGGAAAAACTCCTAAAAGCACTTGAAACACCCGTAAAGGAACCTCAGAATGAAAACCAACTCGAGGAAGAGATTGGTGAAACAACTTTAGGAGGGAAGTCTAAGTATAGAACTCCATATTTTCTGCTAACTTTTGGGATTTTCAATTACGCTGTGCATAATTGTTTGGTGGACTCAGGAGCTTTAGTCAATGTCATGCCACTCTCAGTTTGCAAGAAGATAAATGGTCAACCTAAACCAACTAGAGGCCAATTTCTTCAATTAGACAGAATAGCAATAAAAGTGATTGGAGAAATTGAGGATGTCTTGATCCGTTTGTCTGCAGATGAGAGGGTATGTCAGTACATAGACATTGTTGTAGCAGATATCTTGGATTCTTATGGTTTGGTTTTGAGCCGGGATTGGTCAACAAGATTAGAATTATATTTTGCATCATATTGGTCACATATGTGGTTTCCCTATAAAGGATGTCAGAACCAAATAAAGGTGTTGAGAGAACCTCAAATGAAGTATAATGTGATTCTGTTGGAGGGAAAGAATGAGCCAATGAACTCTGTGTTGGGAAATTATTTTCTTGAACTTCAACCAGGAAATTACCAAGCTGAAGAAGCTAGCAGTATACCTAATATCTAGCCTGATCTCCTTCAATTTTCACGGGTTGATAAAATTGATTGTAACATAGTAGATTTAGCTTCAAATGTAGTGATTTAGTTTCAAATGTAGTTAGCAATTCAAATTCTGTAGGAGTAGAAAGTTTTTGGATTCTTTGTTGCGATGGTTCTAAAACTTTGGAAGGATCAGGAGCTAGCTTGTCCTAATTGATACAAAAAGAAATAAACATTTTCTTTCATGTGGATTAGAATTTGAATGCACAAACAACATAGCCGAATACAAAGCATTAGTTCATGGACTGAAAAAAGTGATAGAATTAAAAGTAAAAAATATGAAAGTGTATGGAGATTTTGAAATCGTTGTTAAATAAATTCGAAACAAAATTGACTGCATATCACCGCATTTATAGGCTTACCAAAATGAAGTATGGGATTTATTAATGAATTTTCATGCATTAAACATTTCTTCAATTCCTAGAGCAAAAAATGCAGCAACTTATTTGTTAGCTACATCAGCTGCAAGGCTGGTACCTACAAATAATAGATGTTCGATTGAATTTATTTTCAGGCCTTCTGTTCCAGATAACATCACCAATATGAGGGTGTTTGATGATGATCAACATATATTGGAATTCTTAACCAAAAATGATACATTTAAAGGAGCCATAATAGATGAAAAAGAACATCAAGCATAATTACAGTACATAAATTTCATGCGAAAAGGAGTTAAAACTTTGGAACAGATGTTTGATTTAGAAAACAAGTTCAGAAAGCCAGTGAATGTCAAGACTCCTAGCTCGTCTTTACAATTCAAGCTGATAAATCTAGGGACAGAGGTTGAACCCAAATATGTGAATTTGGGGAAGTGTTGTTCACCTGATGAGAGGAGTAAATTCATCGCTTTATTTAGACAATATAAGGATGTATTTTCTTGGAATTATGAAGACCTAAAGGCATATGACACTAAAATTATCCAACACGTGATTCCAATCAAAGTTGGAGTCAAACCTTATTGGCAGCCTGTGGGAAAGATGCATCCAAAGCTAGAACCCCTAACTCAAAATGAAGTGAAAAAGATGCTAGATGCTAAAATCATATTTAAAGTTAGACATTCAGAATGGGTCTCTAATTTGGTACTAGTGCGGAAATTTTTTGGAGAGATCAGACTTTGCGTAGATTTCAGAAATCTTAGTCGTGCATTAGATAAAGATAATTATCCTGTCCCACCCATGGAACAAATACTACAAATGGTATTAGGATATAAACTATTCTCCCTATTAGATGGTTTCTCTGGTTATAATCAAGTATTAGAAGCAGAAGAGGACAGGCACAAGCCCACTTTCAGAACCAAGTGGGGAACTTTTGCATATAGGAGGACGCCCTTTCGACTTATTAATGCTGGAGCAACTTTCCAAAGGGCTATGGATATATCTTTCCGCGGTATTATTGGCTGTAGTGTTTTGGTCTATATAGATGATGTTACAATTTTTTCAAAGAGGAGGGAAGATCATGCATTTCTTTTGAAACATATTTTTGAGAGCTGCAGGAAATATGGCATTTCGTTAAATCCTAAGAAATGTGTGTTCATAGTCACAGAAGGAAAGATACTGGGTCATGTTATTTCTAAAAAGGGATCTCCATAGAACCATAAAGGATTAAAGATATAGAATAGTGTTCAAATTGAACCCAAGAGATAGAACAATTACACTCACAAAATTGCTAATTAAACATGCAAAATTCACACAATGCAGAATTCACAGAATTCACACCAAAGGAGACATAACAATGATCATTATTCAATAGTTGGAAAATAGCCAACCTTGTGAAGTAATAGGATGCTGCAATATATCATTACATGAGAGAATCAAATGCATAAATATTCCATTCGAAATAGTAAAAAAGCAGGCTTACTAAATCTAGTCAAATCCCCGATAGATGCATAAAGCAATTTCCAAATCTATGAAGATGATCACGAATTTGCTAAGTCAAGTGAGAAAGATAAAGAGGGATGGAAAGACAACTCATGCATGCTTTTATTTGGGGAAAAGGAAGGAGGATTATGTGGGCAAAAAACAAGTCAACTATACCTAGTGTAGCTTTTCCTTTTGCCTTAAATTAGAATAAAACAAGGCAACTTTTTAGAAAAATAAGATATGTGCTTTGGAGGATTTGGAATAAAGAAGACATGCTAAATTTGGTTTCTAGGATGTTTCCCAAGCGCTCCATGACTCAGTTTTACCATGTGTTGACTTCTAGGACTTCTAGAAGGAAACTAGCATAGAATGGAATCTAGGAAACTAGGTAATAAGACAAAAACAATTAAAATTAATATCTAAGGTAGGTAACTATGGGTTGATTATTCTAAAACCCCCCCTTAAGCATGTATTTATGAGAAAATATTAGAAATCAATAGGATCGAGCAACAAGGCTTAGTTAGCCTTTACATACTGCTTATCCATACAACTAAGGAAAGAGGCAAAAACCCAGTGGGAAAATCCTGCCTTAAACATGGATAGGAAAAACAAAATTTTTGGAAATTTTGTCATAAATCATGCTTCACAGCATGATTAGAAATCCCCAACAATGATTTTGGATCACTGAAGTTCTTCTCACAAAAAACTTTGGTGAAGATGTCTTCTTCTTGTTTTGAATATGCACAGAAAAGTAGATCAATGGTGCCATCATGCACAAGCTCTTTTATGTAATCCATACGGATCTCAATGTGCTTGGTTCACTTTCTCTAAACTAGATCATTGCAGATTCAAATGGTGCTCTGATTATCACGGTAGGTAATAGTTGAAAACTCTGATTCAAAACCACATTCTCCAAGTATCCCATGTAACCACAAACATTGAGTTGTTGCATTTACAACTCCTTTGTACTATGCTTCTGTAGATGAGAGTGCTATGGAACTTTGCTTCTTGCTTGACAAGCTGATTGTTCCTTCTACAAGCATGAACACATATCCAGATGTATACTTTCAATATGTGCTATCACCTGCCCAATCACTGTCAGTAAACCCAATGAAATAAAGATCATATTTTGCTGTGTAGAATATCCCATGAGTTCTTGTTCGTTGAACAAAGTTTAGGATCCTTTTGGCCGCTCTCCAATGGATCTCATGGGGATGATCCATGTATATTGAAGCCACACTAACTGCATAAGATAGATCAGGTCAAGTGTGTGTAAGAAAAAGCAAACACCCAATCAACTGCCTCTATAGTGTATTATTTACGACAGGAGAAGAACCCGCTTCTTCAAGCTTAACTCCTGAAAGGAAGGGAGTCTTACTTGGATTGAAATATTTCATGTTGAACTTGTTCAAAAAATATAGATCATAATTGGACTGACGTAATTTTATTCCAGGTTGGGATTGAGCAATTTCAAGACCCAAGAATTGGCTCAACAATCCCAAATCTGTCATAGAAAATGCATGGTTCATTGCATCCTTCAAGGAGGCAATCTNCAAGAAAATAATCATTAGATAACCATGAATCAGCTTCAAATAGATATTAGGATCAAACTTGCATCGAACAAAACTCAGTGATAGAAAAAAGCCATCAATCTTGGCATACCAAGCCCTAGGGGCTTGCTTGAGGCCATGCAATGATTTCTTTAACCTGCACACTAAATATGGATTAGAGAGAAACCCTTCAGGATGATTCATGTAAATATCTATAGTGATGTATTCATTTATTAAAGCACACTTCACATCCATGTGATGTACCTCCCACTGCTTCAAAGCTGCAATGGCTAGAGCTATCCTTATGGAGTCCATCTTTGCCACTGGTGCAAAGGTTTCATTGTAGTCAATACCATGTACTTATGAGTATCCCTTGGATACCAATATTTCCTTATATTTCAAAGGTTAACCATCAACAGCAAACTTAGTCTTGAAAACCCACTTACATTAAACTAGCTTCCTCCCTGGGGGAGGATCAACTAGTTCCCAAGTGTTGTTCTTTTGGGGCGAGATGAATTCTTCTTTCATGGATATTTTCCATATTGGATCATATGCTACAGCTTCATATGTCTATGGATCTGATTCAACCATTATATATCAATTCTCAGCAAATAGAGGATCTTTCACATCAAGGGCACTCTCAAACTAACATCTGGTCCTCCTAGTGTCACTAGGATTTCCAGCTAGTTCCCTAGCTGCATGAACGGTATTTGCTGCCCATTTTGGTCTTGTAGGACTGTTAGGATTTGAAATCAAATCATCATTATCATAAATATCAAAAACATCAAACTCATTAGTCTCTCCACTTACAATCAATAGATCAGGTGGTGAAGAAGACTCTCCAACTTCATTTGCTACTAAAGGCTATTCTTGGAACTGAACACTTATTTCAATGAAATATTTGCTAGTGCTCAATTTTATCATCTTGTACCCTTGTGAATATTCATAATAACTAAAAAATAGGCACTCTTGGCATTGGGGATGCAGAGCCTTTCTCTTTTCAGTTGGAATTCTAGGCCAAGCCTTTGAGCCAAAAATCCTGAAATGGGTCACATATGTCTTATGCCCACTCCAAGTTTCGAAAGGAGTCATACCATCAAGCTACTTACAAGGCACCATATTCTGGATGTAGGATGCATATTTTATAGCCTCAACCCAAAAATTTGGTGGCAAAGTCTTAGCCTCCATCATGCAGCTTGCCATCTCCTTTAGTGATCTCTTCTTTCTCTTAGCAACACCATTTTGCTATGGTGTGTAAGGGATTGAATGTTGCATCTGAATACCTACATCTTTACAATACTGAATGAAATCAAACTTGACATACCCACCACCATTTTCACATCTAAGGATCTTGAGTTTCCTCCTAGACTGGTTTTCAACCAAGGCTCGAAAGATTTTCAAGAGGTCAAAAACTTCATACTTATGCTTTAGGAAGTAAACCCAACAATACCTGGAAAATTCATCTATGAAGGTCAGTGTATATTTGGATTGACTGATGGACATATGAGGGAATGGACCAACAATGTCACTATGGATCAGATCAAGAGGTGCAGAGGTTCTCTCATGACTAGCTTTTTCATACTTATGCTCTGGGTGTTTTCCTAGGATACAACCTTGACAGACTCCCTTAGAAAACTTGATCTTTGGTAACCCTATGACCATATATTTTTCACTCAAATCAGAAAGNAGATGGAAAAATCCTTCATTCCAAAGCTTGCTTGCTTCACTAGTATGAATCAGAAGAGAAGAGGGGTTTGAGTAGGGTTGAAAATGGGAAAACTTGTATACCTTCAAAGTGTGATCTACAACACCTTTTGCTATGACTTTAGCATTCGAAATATCAGTGATTTCAACATCATTAGGGGAGAATATGACCTTATTCGGAGACTTAGTATGAGTCATCTGATACATTAACAAGATATTAGAGGCAAGAACTAGAATATACAACACATTATTGAACTTGCCATGGTCAAGATCAATCCTTCCCTTCCCCAAATTGTCAGTGAGAGAGTCATATCCCAAAACTATTGGTGGACCTTTCGACATGTCAAGAGAGGATAATATCTCTTTTGTCGAAACCATATGTCTAGATGCCCCAGAGTGTATGATGAAGCTAGGTGAGCTTGATGTGCCAGCAACCAAGGCATGTACTCTCTCTCTGTCCTCTGAATTTGATACTCCTTCCCTCTTCTTTGAGTAATCAGGAAGGGAGATGTTACTCTTATGAACGAGTTGGGTCAACATGTCAATTTACTTTTTCATATAAGAGCTCTTAGGATGATAGCCCTTACTGCAATATGCACACTTTCTCATTTCTCCTTTGTTCTTCTTCTTCTGGGAGTTCTTCTTGGAACCTTGGGGCTCCTCTTGATACTTGTTTTTGTCTCTCTTTTTCTCAAGTGGATTTTTATATTTTTTCTTTCTTTTTGAATCCACCTTTGAATCTCCAACAACCAAAGCTTGGTCTTTGGAATTTTTGATGGTGCCCATCATCACAAACTTATCTTGCTCTTGTGTGAGAGATTCCATGAACTCTGCAAGCTTAGGCATCTTCCAGGCTCGAGCTTTCAACTTGGTGACATGGAAGGTAAAAAAAAAACTGAATAGTCAGGACCAAGCTTAGAAAGTATGGCCAAAACTAGTCACTCTTTCTTCTTTTCGATCCCACACTGTTTCAACTGCAAAACAAGGGCCTTAAACTTGGAAAAGTAGAGTTGCAATGGCTCAAAGCTACTGGGACTCAAGGAGATCAGCTCATTCTTGATTTGATGTCCTCTTATCTCATCCATATTTCCAAAAATCTCTTCTAGCTTCTTCCAAACTTCATTAGGTGATGTCAATCCATTAAGATGGAAGAGGAGGTCTCTTGAAATGCTCAGACATAAAAGACCATAGGCCTCATCCGTCCTGTTGTGCCATTTATTTTTCTATGTAGCTGCATTGGTCTCTCCCTCTCTTTCCATAGTTACCCTATAGAGAGATTTCACTTTCAACAATATCTCCATCTCAGCTTTCCACTCAAAGAAATTGAATGGAGTTAAGATGATCTTCTGAGATTGGTCCATAGCTCAGAAAATATTCCCTCCATTCAGCAGAATGTGCTCCTAGTCAATATTTTGAACCTATAATAGTAATATGGAAGGAGAGAAATCAATATACAAAGGATCTAATACCATGTGGAAATTGAACCCAAGAGATGGAACAATTACACTCACAAAATTGCTAATCAAACATGCAAAATTCACACCAAAGGAGACTAAAATTGGAGCATAACACTTATTTGTATTCAATAATTGTAAAATATCCAATATTGTGAATTAACAGGTTGCTACAATATATCATTACATAATAGAATCGAATGCATAAAGATGCCATTCAAAATAGTCAAAAAGCAGGCTTATTAAATCTAGTCAAATCCGCCATAGGTGCATAAAGCAGTTTCCAATTCTATGAAGATGCTCACGAATTTGCTAAGTCAGGTGGGAAATATAAAGAGGGATGGAAAGACACCTCATGCATTCTTTTATTTGGAGAAAATTAAGGAGGATGACGTGGGAAAAAAACATGTCAACTACATAGACTAGCTTTTGTTTTTGCCTTAAATTAGAATAAAACAATGAAACTTTTTAGAAAAAAGAAGATATGCGCTTTGGAGGATCTGGAATAAAGAAGAAATTCTAAATTTGGTTTCCAGGATGTTTCCCAAGCGCTCCATGACTCAGTTTTAGCATGTGTTGACTTCTAGGACTTGTATAAGGAAACTAGCATAGAATGGAATCTAGGAAACTAGGTAATAAGAAAAAATTAATTAAATTTCATGTCTAAGGTAGGTAACTATGGGTTGATTATTATAAAAAACATATCCCTTTTCCCGATAATAAAAAAGGTATGCAATATTTTATGGGGACAATTAATTTCATGCGAAGGTTTGTGCCAGACTTTGCTCAAATTGTCAAGCCTTTGCAACCAATGGTTAAATAGAGTGTGCTATTCAAATGGACTGATTCGAAGAATAATGCATTCAATAATATCAATACATATATTACTCATTCACCATCACTCAAAATTCAAAATATTGAAAAGGATTTTATTATGTACACTTTTTCTTCTGATGATCATTAGCAGTAGTGCTTACACAGAAGGAGGATGGGAGGGATGAGTACCCCATATCATTTATGAGCACTGGTCTGCAAGGGGCTGAGTTGAACTATCCCATAGTTGATAAAAAGGATTATGTAGTTTTTAAGGCGGTAAATCAATTCAGGCCATACATACTTAAGAACCACAGAAAAGTAATAGTCCCACACCCATCAGTACGGTCCCTTTTTGTACAAAAGAAACTGGGAGAAAGAAGAGGTAATTGGGTGACTGCTTTACAAGAATATGATCTTGAATTTAAACCAGCAACCATAATTAAAGGACAAGGACTCTGTAAGCTAATGGATGAGGGTCAAAACAATGAAGATAGTAGTTGGGATAATGAAGTTGAATTACACATGGTGGATGTATGTCCTCTATTCACAGCTCCAAACTCATGGTATCGGGATTTGTTCCATTATCTTCAAGAAGGATATTTGCTAGAGCATTAGAGCCCCAAGCAAAGAAGGGAATTAAGTTTGAAATAATATTTCTATCAGATTATCGATGGAGTTCTATTTAGAAAGAACTACAATGGAATCTTTCTTAGATTCTTGGAACATGAAGATGCAAACAAGGTTGTAGCAGAATTACATGATGGACCCGTTGGAGGTCACTTTTTAGGGGAAACAATAACACACAAGATTCTCAAAGATGGATATTACTAGCCAACATTGTTTAAAGATGCTCATGCTCATGTTTGAAAGTGTGATACTTGCGAAAGGAGTGTTGGGAGACAAGCCAAAGTAGCAAGACCATCGAAACCAGTGATTGTCTCGAACCCATTCGGACAATGGGGAATTGACATTATCAGAGAGATAAATCCAAATTCCTCATTGCAGCATAAGTACATTCTAACATCAATTGATTATTTTTCCAGATGGGTATAGGCCATTCCGTTACAAAAAGTAAACGAGGATGCAGTTATGGATTTCCTACAGAACCACATTACATGACCAAGTTTGGGGTTCCTATTTCCCTGGTTTTTTATAATGCTTCATATTTTTCATCTATTAAATTAAGTACATTTTCTATTGAAAGAGTAATTAAGCTACACTATTCTGTAAACTAATACCCACAAGGAAATCGTTTCGTAGAATCCACAAATAAAAATCTGATTAGAATTTTAAAGAAAAAAATGATAGAAAATCAAAGGAGCTGGCATCTAGCTTTACCTAATGCACTCTGAGATGATAGAGTCACACCCAAGAACTCCTTAGGTGTGTCAACCTACACACTTGTCTATAGGAAAGAAGCTATCCTCCATCCTAATATTTTGTTGCCATCTTGCATACTATCCCAAGACTCTAGGGGTACTGATAATGAAGTCATGCAAATATAAATTTATAATTTGCTGAAGGAAAGAGAGTCTAGGTCCAAATCCCATGAAAGGTTTGAGCATCAACAAGAAATAGTAAAGAGATGGTTTGAAAAACACAAAGCTGGGAACAAGGAATTCGAGGTAAGTGATCTGGTCCTTAAGTGGGATCACCCGCATAATGAGAAGGGAAAGCACACTAAGTTTCAGCAACTATGGATAGGCCCTTTTTGAATTGTGGCAAAGATAGGCCCATTAACTTACAAACTGCGAGATTTACAGGGGTGGGAGGAGAACTTACAAGTAAATGGTTTAGTTCTCAAGCCTTATTTTTCTTAATTATTTTGATTTTTTTTTCTTCTACATAAATAAATGGTTTGATTTATTTTGTTTACTTTATATTAGTTTTAGTTTTTTTGCTTTTACTTTCTCAGATTTTGATTGCTTGTAAATTTTGGTTTGTTCTTTTTTAAATAAATCAGTATGACTTTTCATTTTTGGAGTTCATCAGAGTTCTGGATAAACTAAAATCTTTGATCACAGACTGCCTACTATTTACTCATACAATGCTTAAAGATTTTTGAAGACTAGCATATTTTCTAAATGGGTTATGAACGCATTGAAGTCCTACTTAATCCCTGTAAAATAACTAAGGACAGAATATTCTAGAATACTATCTTGAGGCTCCATTCATTTCACACTAAAAATCTTCCCTAAGGGTGTAACAGCAAAATACCCATGGAAAGGAAGCAAGGTAAATAGTGTATTATATTTAAATGATCCCATGCAACAAATTGAAAGCCAAAAGGCTAACAAGAGTCAAAATCTCCTAAAAGGAAAATATGTATCAAAAGCACATGCTGAACCACATTAGTATGAATGAGATTACCAAAGTTCTTATGTGTCCGTGAGTTAAAATTAAAATATCTCTCACACAAAAGGACACCATGGATAGAGGATCCTGAATTAAAATTCAGAAAGACAACAATCAAGGAGGACTCAAAAGGACAAAATTCCAGAAGCACCAAAAAGTACAAATTGGTAAGGGAATGAGGAACAAATGGATATATCTATTTACCATATGTTATGATCCTATGGTGTCTAAGTTGGAAGCTGACCAAAGACAGACGCAAAATAAAACTCATATCTTCATCCTCAAAAGAGTTATCGAGACTTCAAAATCCCGGTTCCCCTTCTTAAACTTGGACTATCATCAATGATTATAGTTCATAAATCTTGCATTCTAGGAATCCATATATCTTGAAGAAATATAATAAAATGATATCACCGATACAGTCTATTGTCTAAAATGATAAGTTGTTCAAAGATCTATATCCGCCAGGTAGTCGCCAATTGTTGTAGCTACAACTATTTCCTCGAAAAAAATTATTTTTAGGGTCCCCCCTATTTGTTTTAGTATCTAGATGGCCTAAGAATGTTTTATTTATAACAAGGCTTACACAGGGCCAGTTGTTTTCTTTGAAAAATAAGTCTTTATTATATGACCATATCGGATGCTTAGTTCATTTTCCTTTTGATACACCGGACGCGTAGTCAACTAGCTTTTCGATCTGCAATCAGAAGCCTTCTAGGTTTGATCCGGCATATTAGAAGCCATTTTGTCGGCGATCTTGGAGACAGTTTGCCGAGTTCCTGGAAGTTTAGTTTAAATCTCATATGATGAATCGGGTTTTTGTTTGACTATCATTTTTTGATGTCCGATTGAGTTGGCGATCCCACCAAAGGATTAAGTAGTTCTACCATCCAACATTGCAGAGATTTAGTTCTGAGTTGATTCAAAGCTTGACAATGTTCCCGATGATACCGAAAGGCTAGTGCTTCCAACTTCCAATGTGACTTTCCCATCCAATGTACCAGGTAAATAGAGTTGTTCCCATCTGACGTTGTGGATTCTTTCAAACTTATATGTCTAGTGATGGGTTAATTTCTTATCCCATCACGTTTATTCATTCATTACTGGTCAAGTTTATAAAGTCGTAGAGCCTGTATGACTTGTCACTTTCATCGTGGAACCTATCCAATCAATTGCGCACAGTTATCGATCTCATGTACGTTTTCTTTTCCCGTGGAAGTCGTCGTCTGTCTAGGTCACTCACCACATCATATACATGTAGGATTCACTCATGTTTTGATAT
The DNA here is from genome assembly GCA_001517045.1 of Pseudotsuga menziesii. Taxonomy (NCBI): domain Eukaryota; kingdom Viridiplantae; phylum Streptophyta; class Pinopsida; order Pinales; family Pinaceae; genus Pseudotsuga; species Pseudotsuga menziesii. Next base: position 223,366 of record LPNX010536530.1, read on the forward strand.
GCCTAGTATCTTTGTTGTTTTTTGACCGTGTGGATTTGATAAGGTTAGGTTTTTTCATGGCAGGGTTAAGTTTTTTATGCAATTTTTTGTTTTCTTATGGTATGGTTTCTTTTAATTGGGATCAACCTATTTTGTATATGAGCATTTTCATTTTGGCCCGTTATTTTCTTCCCCACCCAACCTCTATGCATCCATGACTACAGCATTGACGTTTGTTTGGAAGGTTAGGGCATGGTGCAAATGATCGTTTTGATGTCTGCACCTCCCTATTCATTATGGCATAGTTTAAAAACCTAATCAGCGTGGCCGTAGGTTTCCATGGGATTCGGGAGGGCTGCATAACTGATTGGGATTCTAGGATTTTGTTTTAAAGAAGACAACGGTTTGAGTTTTTCTTCCTTGGTTGAGATTCACCTTTAGAATTTTCGAGAGGCTAAGAGAGGTTAGGGTTTGAGCTAGCAGAAGTTTAGCACGATTAAGGGTTTTTTTGCATTTCCTTTTTATTTAGAGTCTCTCATTCAAAAGGACCTTCGGTGTAAATAATATTTTTCAATATGTATTTTGATGGAATGGTAAGATTCTAGTATTTTTATTGTTTTCTCACTACACAGCTTGCCAAGGATAAATATACTGAAATCATATTGTATAATTGTTACAAGCTAATTATCAACACATCAATATGCTACGAAAGCAGAAGAAGAAGGCCCAAGCAGCTGAGGAGGAGCTTGAAGTGGAGGTAACAACCAAAGTGGAGGTCATTTATGAAGATACTAAAGATATTATTAGAGTTGAGCTAGAGTATAAATGGGGAGAGGTATATAAGATGATTTCAAACTAAAGTGTTCCAGATGCTGGTTTCAAAGATATGCCCATATATGAAAATATTGAGAAATCATCCCTTATGAAAGTGGCTACCAGACCTGAACTTTTCCCATGTTCAAAAGTGATAGGTTGGATTCTGCATAGGGCAGATGTAACAAGGATGATACTGGCTAGTACCAAGAAGCAGGGTTATGCTGCATACATCCTAGCTTATGTGTCTATGGCTTACAATTTACCAATACCACAAACCTAGTTGATTGAAAGTTGGTTAAAGGAGCTAAAGATAGATATGGTGGATACAGTTAAGAAGATGATGATCCTAGGAAAAAATTTATGTACAAGGCCTTCTAGAGAGTACGAGACATCAACTCTCTGCACTCCATATAGATTCATTGCTTTGATGCTGAACAAAATTTTTGGGAGGGAAAATGGAATAAGTTTCAAAATAGGTTGGGTACCGATTATATTTTTTGTTGCTACCCAAGGTACAATTTTTAATTGGCCGAATATAGTTTCCAACAGTCTGTCAGCTTGTATATGTGCAGCATTGGGAGGAGTATCCCAAAAGAAGACATAGTTTTACATGAGTTTGATATTGATTGCATTATATGTACTCATCCTTCCTAGCATTAAAATGCCAATGGGATAAAGACCAGGCCCTTGTGTATGTTGCTTATAAGTTGTTCTAGGCCCACTAATATTACATCCATTACAAGGATATTTGTGAGAACTTCATCATGTCATTGTATACATTAATCTTTTTGGCCGAATCTAATTGTATGCTAGATGAATCCTTGGAAGTTGTGTAAAGCAATGAAAACTATTATTTGACGGAAGAAGGCCTATATTTAAGAATGTACGGTGGTTCAAGATCCCCTTCTCTTCTACCAAAGTATGCCACAAACCATGTAATCCACAAAGAGGCTCCGAGACAATTATACATTGATGGGATAGGAAATTTCCTTTTTCATTAGCAGAAGGAAGTATATCCTCTAGTTCCACTTTTTGTAGGAAGTTACAAATTTTCCAGGGTAAAAAATGTATTAGAATTTGTTAAGGAGTTCGATTATTTTCACTTTGGTGAAATGAATTTCCAAAGGAATGACTCTGAGGGTAAATTTTTTGATTATTGCATAGCAGCTGGAGCACATTTAGAGTAAAAAAATTTCTCAGATAAAGATGAAGAGATCTTCCTAAATGCTCAAAACATGACAGCTTTGAGGAAAAGGTTCAAGCATAAGATAGCTATTGTGGGAGGAAAGGGTAAAGCAGCTGATAAGCTCAAAAGTAAGGAAGAAGATGCAGCCAAGAAAAGGCAGGAAGAATCTTATAGGTTAGTGCAAGAAGCAAAGACTTGGTTGCGAGTTGAAGAAGAAGAAAAGAAAAAGACAAGTGAAGAGGTTGCAAAGAAGATAGAGGAAGAAAAGAAAAGAAAGGAGCAATAAGAAATAGTGAGAAGGAAAAAAAAAAGTGAAGGATTGAGATTAGAAGATGAAAATAAAGAAAAAGGGAAAATAGAGAAGACAGTGGAATGATCGAGAATAGAAACACAAGAAGAACAAGACCCTATTGATTAAGGACAGGCTCAATCTTATATTGACCCATTAGAGCATGTTGTTCCTTCTAGTACTATAGTAGGAGAAAGTTGAGTGTCAATATTTAGGGTGGAGTTAATTCCTTTCATTCCCACTGAAGGGGAGGAGGTGCCGCATTTTAACACTATCTTCTATGATAAGGAAAAAAAGAGGATTTTCAAAAGAACAGAAAAAAAGGTGAACACTAGAGGTAAACCAAGAGTGATGGTGACTAATAAGACAATGGTTCATGGTACACATAAAGATCCACCATTAATAGTAAAAGATAGGGTATCCATAACCTTAGCCACTGAAGATAATGTGGACAGAATCATGACATATCTAGAACAGTGTAAGAAAAGAGTCACACAGTTGAAAGATACTTTGAAGAAAGAAAGGACTGAAAGTTGGAATTTGAAGAGGAAGTATGAGGATATTATTGGTGAAGTTGAGGCATCAAAGGCAAAGTGTTAGACTCTACAGGAGGAGAAAGATACTTTGGTAATATCCACAGGAAATATAGAAAAGGAATCTCAAGCCACCCTGGCAGATTTTGGGAAACTACAATAGAGATATCAGAGTTTGGAATCCAAAAGAGATAATCTTAGGCTATTAGTTGAAGAGTTGAATAAGGAAAAGAGAGAGTTATAAGGGAAAGTGACAGAGCTGGAAGTACAAAAGACCAGTGCAAAAGGGAAAGCTAAGCTATACGAAAGTCTGATAGAATCCTTAGAGGAACAAAATAATTCACTAGCAGTTTCACTGAAGACGACTATGGAGCAGAAAACTTATATTGTACCTTTAAAGAAGCATGCTCTTATGCTCCGAAAGAATATTCATCGAATGCAGTGGTAGATGGTGGAAGAAATATTTAAGGTTCAACAGATAGACATAAGATTAGAGGAAATTGTAAGTACGACTTCTTATTTTTTGGATAGGACATAGGATATATTAGAAGCTCTACAGGGAAGGATGACATGGGTAGAAACAAATAAGGAACCTCCTACAGATGTATCTGTCAAAAACCTAGAAACAATAAAGTTGGAATACAAGCTGATCAAGTTTTCTAGCAAAGCAACAGAAGAACTAATAAAGATAGTGAGGAAGACGAAGAATGTCTATGCTGAATTCTATAAGAGAGTGCCCCTAACTTACGATCGATGTCAGAATTCTACTGCAAAGATATTATAAGTTCTGTCAGAGAATGAAATATTGTTGAAACAATTACAGGAATGATGCAATGAAGATGAACATGCCATTCAACAAGTCAAGCAGTTGAGATGAAAAGGTACGTAAAACTAAAATAACACATGCAGCTGTGAGTAGTCACTTGCTGGAAGACCAACTTCACTTGATTCCTACCAGGGTAGTGGGTGTAAAAGCACAGGCCGCTAAGCACGAAATTACAATCATATTTCTTGAGCCTTTTGGTTTTGAGAACATAGCAGCATATGCAAATGCATGGAGTAAGTTTATGAACGAGCAAGTTGGACCCTCTTAGTTGGACTTTCTAGCAGTTTTGATAAATGATGTAATATGTTGTATTTATATTTTTGAGCTCAGAAACTAAAAGAAATTTTTTTGTAAAGGAATGGTTAGGGGAAGCCCAAAAGGAAACGAGGGCAGCCTAAGATTTTTTGCTTTTTGTATAAATATAGGAAAGCTTTATGTATCAAGGGACCCTTTTTCCAGACTATTTTTTTGCAAGTTTATTGTAAGAAGAACTATTTAATCTTATAATAAAGAGTTATATTTGCGGCTGGAGAAAGTACTGTGGAGTTTCAAATGCTTGACATGGACTGGTTGGATGTGAACTATTTCTGTTTTAGCTTGTTTCTATGAACTGTGAGATCATTCTAACTCATGAAATCTTTCATATTATGAATGCACTCATGTTTATTTATGTCAAATTCCACAATCATATCAGAGTAATGAATGTTTTAATTAACAATGAGCAATCTATTTGTTTATCTCCCAATTTGTATTCATTTATTCAGAAATATTAACATCTATCTATAGTATTCTAAATGCATGTGATACAATACATTACTCATTATTAATTACAGTATTTCTCCATAGGGATAGGTTATTTAGTCTTAGTTAGTTTTCTTTGTTTATGATTTAGAAGCGAGAGAGGTAAGACAAGAGGTAAGAACCTCCGCATCACATTGTGCCACTCCTCATAGTCTCTATCAATTACATTTAGGTAGGAACTTTCATATCATAACTAAAACATAAAACTAAAAAAATACAATTAAACTGTGGACTGGGCCGCAATCGGTAAAATAAGCTTTAACCGTTACTTAACCTATGGCAGCCGGACTGTAAACCGGACAAATTCCCCATACCAAACAATAAAAATCTATTTGGGAACATTTATTGGGGAGAATCCCTACTGTTGTTAGCTACGATTTTCTAGGCCTCAACAGGATACACCCATAAAAATCCTGAATTCAATACGTTAACCAACTCTTCATCTTAACAACTAGTTATTCACTTCTGTACCAATGACTAGTATGATATGGATAACTTCAACCAACTATAGATAAACAACCAAATTCAAACTAAAAGAATAATTTCAAAGACTATAGGAACACACAAATCCTATAGCGAGGAACAAAAGAAAATGCAGGGTTACTCTATTTCGATTTTCCCACATGTAAGCTTTCAAAATGTATTCAATTATTTCTAAAAATCATTAGGGAAGACACTCATGGCCTATTTAGGATTAAATAGAGAATTGGTCTCTCTCTCCTTTGGAAACAAGAAACCATTCAACACTAAACAACAGTATTCTACTTAAAAGATTCATTTCAAACAAAGGAAAAAACAACATTATCAAAATATCATGATTGTTCTCTCTAATTCAATTTAACCAACACATGTTCACAAGTGATGAAACTCATATGTTCAGCCAAGAAATAAACTCCGTGATTTCGTTCAATGCTCTTACATAAGGGAAATAAACCCCACAAAATTTGTGTAGTCTAAGTCAAATAAATACACCATTTTGTTATATTAAATACCAAGTTGAAGTTTCAAAAGCTCCAATAGTTTCTAGTCGCACAAAAAAGATCATCTCTTTAAAAAACAGTCAAGATAATAAATTAAAGATCTCTAAATATATGGGTTTTCACACAAGAGGAATTTTCTGAATTCAATATTTTCAAAACTCTTCCCAGCTAACTCAACATGAAAGGTTCAAGAATACAAAAATAGAGGGAATCCCTCTCCTCCTTGAATGATGGATTCAAGATCTAAGTTTTGCATGACTTCCTAGTTTATCTCAACAACAAAAATAACTCACATTTTTCCTAACAATTGGAATTCAAAGTTTTATTAATCTACTTATAAATGACTATAAATTAAATCTTTTGTTAAGCACGCCAACTTGTTCCTTTGAAAACTTGCACCCGTTACATTCCATGTGACAATGTCATCACATTGTTAAGCTAGACTTAACATCATTGCATCAGTTGCACATGATGCAGTTGTTCATCCAACAAGTTAGGATGTTTACTGTAATATCCTCTAATAAAATGTAACATTGCTTAGTTTACTACCTCTTTTTTTCAATCTATATGTGCAAGAAAAGAAGTTGTCATTTTAAGTTCAATTTCCATTCACCCCTATAAGCAAGAAAAAAAATCACCAAGAAAACAAGAGTCTTGATCATATATAATAGAGGTAGGGACTTCAAAATAAACTCACACGTGATTAAATAACATATGTGTAGTTTGTTGAGTTGTGACTTGCTTCTTACATGGAATTAGAATACATATCCTACTGAGCCTATCCACCATGACATACAAGTAACCATGGCTTTATCTATACATAAGTGAACCTCTAACAAAATCCATGGACACACTTTCCCAAGGTTGGGAAGGTACACGTAGAGGTGAATACAATCTCAACTTCCTATTGTTAAGCTTACTTGTGGCACACAATGCATGGTTCCATTTTACATACTTAAAAACAATATCATTCATTCGAGGACAATAAAAACATCTTTGCAATTGAGCTACTCTTTTTCTATCCCAAAAAGACTAGAGATGAGGTATTTATGGGAATCCCTAATCACATTAATGTTTTCATCTATGGGTATACAAATTTTCCCAAGATGATACAATAGATTTTTGTGCACATGACAATTCAGTTCTTCATTATTATTTCCATTAATGAGAGCTTTATACGCATCCTTAAAATCATCATCTTTACCATATTGGCAAACAAAACTTTCATGAGCTAAAGTAGTATGTGGGTGTGTGCAAGCTAATGAGTGTCTGTTCTAACATGTTAGATGCAATAGAAAACTGAAAAAATACGCACCCTCAACTTACATGGATATTTTCAGACACATTGGCACAATGAATCTTCTGATGTGTAGTAAAGATGAAATGTAGGAAATTGAATGACATTTGCGAATATATATTTTATTTTTATTGAAAATGTTCTTCACAATCTAAAGTTTGATTTTTTTAACAGTTATTTTTTTGGACAGGAAAAAATATAAGGTATATGTTTTTCTAGGCATATCCTTTTGAGTGCATAAATGATGGAATCAACTTATGAAAACAGGTAGACATATAGATAACAACTATTAATAATTTAAAGTTATTAAAAAAACAATTTTTTTGTAATTATGTAAGTGATTGAAGCATGAAAATAGTATTCCAATTGTTGATGAATCCTTTGAAGTTCTGTATGAAATGATCATGAAACATTTTTTTATTTCATGTAGACATTGGTGTCTTTTAGTGTAGCATACAATTTTTTTTCAAAATTCTTGAGAAACAAAAAAGTTATTGACAAAACACTAACAATGTTTTTTTTGAGTTAAGGACTCATGGCACAAGAAAAATAAGATATATATATATGTGTGTGTGTGTGTATAGTTTCATAGTTCTCTCTCTTTATATTCTTAAACTAGTTCCTCAAAGTCATATTTTGGTTGATGTTGTTTCCTTCAAACATCTATGTAAAAGAATCATATACTTCCTTCAGTGTATTGAATGCTGACACATGGGGGATTAGTTGATCCTTGATAGAATCTCAGTGATTATCTTAGCCTTATCCATGCTTCTCATATGAGCATCCTTCGTCTCATCTACCTCTGGTTCTGCAACTTCTCTAGTGATGAACTGATCCAATTCATTTTCTTCAAGGATGGGAGAGATTATGTACTTCCATGCTCAAAAGTTATCATCCCCTCCAAGATTGTCATCAAGCTAACTATGGTGAATCATATTTTCAAATGAGAGCCTTAAATGGAAATAAAAAAAGGTTTATATCTTACCAATTTGAGCTGTCCAACTCGGTTTCGGATGTGGATGAACTAGGGTTTGTGAGAGAAACCCTAATTTTCCAAACTTGATTTTGGGAATTATGTATGGATAGAAAGATGCAGTTCCTTGAGGCAAGTTGCTCAACTAAGTCACTTTCTGAAAATTGGTGGGATCCTTTGAAACTTGATACCCTAGCTCCTCGTGGGACCAGTGACAGAGTCAAAAAACAATCTTCTCCAACTATGAAACTTCTTCCACCAAAATATGTGCCCTACTGAGTCAAGTTATCCCAACCCTCTTTTCTTTATGATCTATGGAAAGTACACCTTGAACTAGGAATACCTAGTTTCCACAACTGCATAGTGCCTTTCAAGTACACATAATACTGGGTCCAAACATATTTACATGATACCCTAAGCACATCCATATTTATACCCTTTCAAGTAATTGACCAAGCATAATACTGGGTCCCACGTGTATTTCTTAATAAGGACAACTTCTCCTAGAGAGACTCCAAATACACATTACATGATGTTACACTAGGGACTATTGCCCCGACTTACAACGAAGGTTGTACCTCAAGGTATATACACAATTAATACATTTTTAAAGGGGGTAAACACATACCCAATGGGAGTACAAGAACATATAATGATAATATACATCAGAATATCTTCTGAAGTTACAAATACATCAACAATAACAAGTTGATCTTAAGTAACTCCTAAGTGTCAAAATATCCTAACATTTCCCTTTAAGAAAAAATTGGCATAGGATTGAAATATTTACAATAGTGAAACTATTAGGAGAAGTAATGGGGAATTAGATCCTATCCCCCCTTAATGACATGTTCTTAAACTCCTAACATAGATCAAAGTTTGGAAAACTTCACTTATGTAAGAGACTTGGTGAATATGTCTGCAACTTTATCTTCTGTAGGGAAAAAAAACACTTCAAGAATGAAATCATGAATAAGATTTTTGATCAAGTGCATATGTATCTGAATATGTTTATTGTGTTGATATTGACCTGGATATTTGGTGAGGTTGATGGCACTTTGATTGTCGCACGAAAGTGAATTAGTTTGTTGCTGCTCGAATCCAAATCCTGAAAGGAACTATCGAATCCATAAAGCTTCTTGACTGGTATTAATCAGAGCTCAATATTATTATTCGACTGAATAAAGAGAAAGAGCTTGTTGTTTCTTACAATCCCAAGTGATAGGTCCATATCCTAGACTAAAAACATAACCTACAGTATACTTTTGATGATCAGGATCGTTGAACCAATATGAATCAGTGAAACCAACCAACAACGGAGTCCCCCATCTATTGTAATGAATCCCAAACTGAAGTGTATCCTGAATATATCAATTTATTATTTTTACTACTTTTCAGTGACTTTCATGGGGTGTTTGCATATAGGGGGAAACATGACCAATGACAAAATAAATGTCACGACGAGAATGAGTCAAGTATAAGAGACTACTAACAAGTTGATGATACAAGGTGGAATCTACTTGAGGTTAATTGTGAGTGGTAGACAGTTTGAATCCATACTAGAAGGAACAAGGGGATGGTTTACAATATTTCATGTGAAAGTGATGAAGAAGGTCACAAGTATACTTATACTAAGAAAATAATCCAAATGTCCTAAGTCTATCATTTTAAAATTTTGATGGAGACTAGATTTCACATGGGTTAAAATATTAGGGTCACTACTAGTAAGAATACGATTATCAACATATAGAACAAGGATGATGAGATGGATTCCTACTTTCTTACTATAGACATTTGGGTTAGACTGGCATCTAGAAAAACCATTGTCAAGTAGAAAGCTATCCATTTTGGCATACCAAGCTTGAGGAGCTTTCTTTAGGCCATATAAGGATTTTTTAAGGAAATAGAAAAGGTTAGAGCCATTCTGAACATATGCAGGAGGTTGTTCTATGTAAATTTCCTCCTGCAAATCACCATGTAAGAAAGTAGAATCGACACCCATTTGATAGACCTCCCATTTATGCAAGGGTGCTACGGAAAGAATAAGGCAGATGGAATTAATTTTTACGATTATAACAAAGGTTTCATTGTATTCAATCCCTTAAACTTGGGGAAAACCTTTGGAAACTAACCTTTCCTTAAGTATTTCAACACTTCCATCTAATGCATACTTATTTTTGTAGACCCATTTACATCTGACATGTTTTTGTCCCTTTGAAATATGTACAATATCCCAAGTACCGTTCTCCATTAAAGAAAGATATTCCCTGAATCTTCTACAAAAGTCTCTCATTCGTGATTCTCTGAAACTTGAGCCGAAAGAAAAGAGGCTCTCTATAACTGAGAATGCGTTCGAGTTTGATCTCTAGGATAATCGAAAACATCACCTGTTGCTTCACATGTTGAATGGACCCATCGAGGAAGAAATTTTTCTGGTGCAATTGGAGGAAAATGAGAAGGATGAGGTGGATTTTCATCCTCACTATCATCGTCAGAAACTAGAGTTGGAAATATGTCAAGGAAGTTGGAAGTAGAAGAAGGCACAAGAGACAAATCAGGATCACAAGGCAAATATGGTAGAAAGGTCGAGTTAGTCTCGTAGTCCAAGATATTTTAATCAAATTTTAACATGGGACTTACAACTTGTTTAATTTTAATCCATGCTTATTTCGTTGTGATACCTTATAAAGTTTTAGCGGGGCTGCTATTTACTATGTAAATTGCACAATGTATGGCTTCAACCCAAAATTGAAGACTTAGTCTATTAGCTTGGATCATACCATTGGTTGTGGAGCCCAATCTTGTAGATCCAAAGATATTATTCAATCATGTTTGCACCCGAGGTTTATTGTACACTCATTTCCCTGCTTTGGGGTTCGAGGGTACACTCCCGAGAATGGGGGCTTGGAGGAAATGTGTAACATCCCTGTCGCATACCCTAGATATTTTGTAATTTAATATTTTATTTGTACTTGTTTGAGTGAGGAGCTCAAGGCCAAGTCCCCACCAGAAACAATCCTTCCAGCTTATATAAGTTAACTACCTTTGTGGAAACTTAGGAGACTTAAAAACAATGACTAGTATATAGTTTCTTACTGTATGTGACATATATACGAGGGATATATGAATAATATGTATACACACACACACACACACACACACATGTATATATATATATATATATTAATTGACATTAGGGAAAAACCTACAATTGGCGGCACGGTGAGTAAAATGTAGTTGAAATATATTTTACTAAAAGACCCCCTTATAAGTAATGGATAATCACAACAAATAGGTGCATTACAAATAAATTGTAATTAAAGTATGCTTACCCATGATAAGGAAAATTGAGAAGTATCTCTTTGAGCATAAGTATACCTAAGTATACCTAGTCATATTAACTTTATATTTAGTTAAAATAGATATGTTTGGGAGAGTGAGGAAGAAGAGGCTGGTGGAGCTGGATGCATGCCCCTAATTAATTTAGTTGTCGGAAAAACTAAAGGAAACCTACGTGGGAACAAATAGTGGCAGAAATTTATGCATTGATTTTGGGGAAACCTCGCCCACCTTAGGGAATGAAGACCGTTTGCCTTTGGTTATTGATTAAGTCATGAAATGAGTCTAAGGGACATCTTTTGCGACCTATATGAGCATAACGTTTTGAACAGTATTGACAGTCCTCTACGTGGTATATTGAGGAAGGTTACCAATGTTTTTGGAAAGAAACCTCGGACCTATTCTCAATACGTTGGGGATTCAAGTTAGAGCATGGACAAACCTTGCGTCCTGATTTGAATGGTGCATTTCAGCTCTAAGGTAAGTGAATTGACACAAAGTTTCGACTCCAAAAGTATGCGATGTAATTCCTGCAAGTAGATCCAAATTTCATATATATATTGTAGACAACATTTTTGCTAGGGTCTGAATATATTGCACCCTTAGAGTATGTGATTCATACCTAGTCATTATACTCGAAAAATTGATACACATATCAGCTTTTATAAATGTGATTTGGTATACTGTGTAAAACCCTCATGGGTGGTTTCCCTCAAGGAATCTCAAAACCAAGGTTTACAGCTGATATTCCAGTGATATTATGTTTCTTCCGGCTATGCCAATATCTCTCTCTATTCCTAGCAAACCATTCCCATGGTATTTCTGTCCGTAATTAATTTATAAACAGTCTGCTACTTTTGGGATCATACTTCTGATCCATAGTAGGGGATGATATTGGAAGTTCGACACACATTTGGGGTTGGATACATAGCAAATCCCTGACTTCCATCAACTTAGACGCCCAGTCTCAAAGTTTACAGATGTGCGCTAAGTCTTATAGTACTTTTATACCCATTTTATATTTGGCCTTTAAAATGATACCTAGGTATTTGAGGTTAAGGGTTTTTACAGCCAATACTCAACAGAATTCTTCGAAATTAATCATTCAAAGTCATAGTGTTATTTTTTTCAATGACCTCTAGAGATTACTACATGAATTTTACCGTTTTTTGGTTTTTGCTCTTTCCAAATGAATCTGCCTGTCTTTTTTTCTGCAGGTCCTAGTTCACAATCAGGGTTAGTCTTGAAATGGTATACCTGGGTTATTTTAAAATATTCATGCCCATTAGTGGCATGGGATATTGAGGGAGATTTCCCTGATCTTCGTGTATCATGTACATTAGATGGACTTTCGAGTCTCTTATGCTTTGGTTTGCATGTTTTTCTATTATCGATAGATTTTTTAGGATTTCAAATGCCATGAGTAGCATGCCAAGGATTATACTATGTGTAGGAACGATAACCAATTTTGTGCCTAGTTGTGTTAAGAGAGGTTGAGAATAAGTCTCCCATTTTGCAGTTTATGATTATGGTGTTTTCCTATTATCCTTTGAGACTTTCTTAGTTTGAAGGAGCATCATAGAAATCAAAATTTAAAATGTGAATTTAATTGTCAATGGGTTTTGGGTTCATGGTCAATTGAGGGTGTTTCATACCGCACCAGGTTGAAACCCTCCATAGATGTGTTTTGTAGGTGCAAGTGTGCAAGATAGCTGTTTCATCTAGTTGGGACCAGGTGTAAGTATTGGGTGACTTTAGTCCTCTCATAGTGGAAGCGATATGCTTTTGAGTATTGTAAGCTAGTTACGTTCAATCAAAGTACTTCTAGAATGTGCAAAATCAGAACCATTCCTCGAAAAGGAATGAATTGGATGAAAATATGATACAATGATATTGGGTTTATGCTTGGTTCTTGGAATGTTTAAGTAAATTTTCAATTAGATCTGGTAGGTTTTGGACTTATAGATAGTTGTTAGTGTGGAGATTGAACCTAGGTGTTAGAACAATTACACTCACAAAAATTTCCAATTACACATGCAAATTACACACGAAGGAGACTAAATATGGAGCAGAACACTAATCTATTTTGAATAAGTGTACAATAACCAACCCAGTGTGAAGTCATAGGCTGCCACAATAAATAATTACATGAGAGATTCAAATGCATTGGGATTCCATTCAAATTTGGTCAAAATCAGGCTTACTAAATCTAAGCAAATCCCCCATAGGTGCATAAAGCGGTTTCCAAATCTGTCTAGGAGCTCACAAATTGGAAAAATAAATTAGGCAGGCTAATAGGTGATGGAAGGAAAAATCATACATGCTTTTATTATGAGGAAAGAGTGGAGGATGATGAAGAAAAAAAACAAGTTAACTTCACCTAGTGAAACTTTCCCAATTGCCTTAAAAATCAACAAAAATAGGCAATAAAGCAAAAAAAGTAGACATGTGCTAGGAAGGCCAAGAATAAAGCAGAATTGATTCCAAGTGGTTTCCAAAATGCTCCATGACTCAGTTTTAGCAAGTTTTACCACTTTGGACATGTGGAGGACAACTTGCATAAGATGGAATATGGAAACTATTAAAATAAGACAAAAATGGATTAATTAATGTCTGAGGTAGCTAACTATGGGTTGATTATTCTAAAACCCCCCCTTAAGCTTGAATTATGAGTAAAATATCAGAAAATTATATGGCCTAGAAACAAGGCTTAGTCACCCTTTACATACTGCATGTCCATTTAACCAAGGAAAGAGGCAAAAACCCAGTGGGAAAAATCCTCCCTTAAACATGGACATTAAAACAAAATTTGAAAATATTGTCATCAATCATGCTTCACAGCATGATCAACAATCCCTAGTAGTGATTTGAGATTTCTAAATTTCTTCTCACAAAAAACTTTGGTGAAGATATCTGCTACTTGTTCTGAAGATGAACAAAAGAGTAGGTGAATGGTGCCATCATGCACAAGCTGTCTGATGTAGAGCATATGGATCTCAATGTGTTTGGTTCTCTGTCTTTGAACTGGATCATTGTAGATTCAAATGGTACTCTGATTATCACAATAGATAGTATTTGAGTATTCTGATTCCAATCCATACTCACCAAGTAACCCCTACAACCATAAACATTGAGTTGCTGTATTTACAACTCCTCTGAACTTTACTTTTGTAGATGAGAGTGCAATGGCACTCTATTTCTTGCTTGACCAGCCAATTGGTCCTTTATTAAGAATGAACACATATCTTGATGTTGAATTTTGATCTGTGTTGTCACCTACCCAATCACTGTTAGTAAACCCAATCAAATCAAGATCAGATTTAGCTTTGTAGAAGATTCCATGAGTCCTTGTTCCCTGAACAAAGTTAAGGATCATTTTGGTTGCTCTCCAATGGATCTCATGAGGCTGATCCATGTATCTTGAAGCCACACTTACTTCAAAATAAATATCAGGTTGAGTATGTGTAAGGTATAGCAAACACCCAATCAGATGCCTATACAGTGTATTATTTACCATAGGTGAATAATCTGCTTCTTCAAGCTTAACTCCTGAAAGGAAGGGAGTCTTGCTTGGCTTGCAATCCTTCATGTTGAACTTGTTCAGAATATCCAAAGCATACTTGGACTGATGTAATTTTATTCCATGTTTGGTTTGAGCAATCTCAAGGCCCAAGAATTGGCTCAATAACCCAAAATCTGTCATTGAAAATGCATGGTTCATTGCATCCTTCAAGGAGGCAATTCCATCCTTTGAGATTCTTGTAATGAAAAGGCCATCTACATACAAGACAATAATCATAAAATAACCATGAATTGGCTTCAAATAAACATTAGGATCTGATTTTCATCGAACAAAATTCAATGATAGCAGAAAGCCATCAATCTTGGCATACCAAGCCCTGGGGGCTTGTTTAAGCCCATACAATGATTTCTTTAGCCTGCACACAAGAGATGGATTAGTAGAAAATCATTGAGGCTGCTACATGTAAATATATTCAGTAATATCTCCATTCAAAACATCACACTTCACATCCATGTGATGTACCTCTCACTGCTTCGAAGCTGCAATGGCTAAGGCTAGCTTGATGGAGTCCATCTTTTCCACTGGTGCAAAGGTCTCATTGTATTCTATGACATGTACTTGTGAGTATCCCTTGGCCACCAATATTGCCTTATATTTCAAAGGTGAACCATCAGAAGCAAACTTGGTTTTGTAAACCCACTTGCATTGGACTAGCTTCTTCCCTGGGGGAAGATCAACCAGCTCCCAAGTGTTGTTTTTTTGGAGTGAGATGAACTCTTCTTTCATGGATTTTTTCCATATTGGATCACATGCTGCATATTCATATGTATTTGGGTCTGATTCAACCATCAGATAGCATTTCTCTGCAAACAAAATATATTTCATACACAGAGCACTCTCAAACTAAGATCTAGTCCTCATAGGATCACTAGGATTTCTAGCTAGTTCTCCAGTTGCATGAGTGGTATTTGCTACCCATTTTGGTCTTGTAGGAATGTTAGTATCTTCAATTAAATCATCATTATCAGACATATAAAAATCAGCAATGTCAACTATCTCTTCACTTACTTTCAATGGTTCTGGTGGTGAAGAGGATTCTCCAACTTCCACTGCTGCTAAAGGCTCTTCTTGGAACTGAACACTCCTTCGAATGAAGGATTTTTTTGTGCTCAAATTGATCATATTGTACCCTTTTGAATATTCAGAGTACCCACCAAATAGACACTCTTGGTTTTGGGGCTGCAAAGCGTTCCTCTTTTCTGTTGGAATTCTAGCCCAAGCCCTTGAGCCAAAAATCCTAAAATGGGTCACATCTAGCTTGTTCCCACTCCATGCTTTGAAAGGAGTCATACCATCAAGATGTTTATGAGGCACCCTATTCTGGATATAGGCTGCACAGTTTATAGCTTCAGCCCAAAACTTTGGTGGAAAAGTCTTAGCCTCCATCATGCAGGTTGCCATCTCTTTCAGTGATATGTTATTCCTCTCAGCAACACCCTTTTGCTGTGGTGTGTAACAGATAGAATGATGCATATGAATACCTACATCTAAAAAATATTGAATGAACTTAGACTTGACATACTCACCACCATTGTTAGATCTGAGGACCTTGAGTTTCCTCCCAGACTAGTTTTCAACCAAAGCCTTAAAGACTTTGAAAAGGCCAAAAACTTCAGACTTGTGTTTCAGGAAGTAAACCTAGCAGTACCTAGAAATGTCATCTATGAATGTCAATGGATATTTGTCCTAAATCATTTACATATGAGGAAATGGGCCAGCAATATCACTATGGATCAACTCAAGAGGTGCAGAGGTTCTCTCATGACTAGCTTTCTCAAATTTATGCTCTGGGTGTTTTCCTAAAATGCAACCTTGACAGACTCCTTTGGAAAACTTAATCTTTGGTAACCCTATGACCATTTATTTTTCACTAAGATTATAAATATGCTTATATTTAAGATGGACAAACCTTTCATTCCAAATATTGCTTTGCTCATTAGCATGAATCAAAAGAGTAGAGGGGTTTGAGTAGGGTAGGAAGTGTGAGAACATGTATACCTTCGAAGTGTGATTTGCAACTCCTTTTGCAATGACTTTACCACTTGAGATCTCTGTGATCTCAAATTCATCAGGGGATAATATGAACTTATTTGGAGACCCCATGTGGGTCATTTGATACACTGATAAGAGGTTAGAGGCAAGGCCTGGAACATACAATACATTGCTGAACTTACCATGGTCAAGATCAATCCTCCCTTTGCCCAAACTTTCAGTGAGAGAGTCATATCCAAGTACTATTGGTGGAACTTTTGACATGTCAAGTGAGGTGAATGCCTCCTTGGTCGAAACCATATGTCTTGAAGCTCCAGGATCAATGATGAAACTAGGTGAGCTTGATGTGTCAGCAACCAATGCATGAACTCTCTCTCTATCTTCTGAATTTGATCATCCTTCTCTCTTCTTTGAGCTATTAGGAAGGGAGATTCCATTCTTCTCCAGGAGTTGGGTTAGCATGTCAATTTGCTTCTTCATGCAGAATCTTTCAGGATGATTTCCCTTACTGTAGTATGCACACTTGCTCATTTCTCCTTTGTTCTTCTTCTTCTGGAAGTTCTTCTTGGAACCTTGGGGCTCCTCTGGAGACTTATTCTTGTCTCTCTTTTGCTCATGTGGATTCTTAGATTTCTTCTTGCCTTTTGAATCCACCCTTAAATCTCCAACAACCAGAGCTTGGTCTTTGGAAGGATTGATGGTGCCCATCATCACCAATTTATCTTGTTCTTATGTGAGAGATTCCATGAAATCTGCAAGGCTAGGGATTTTCCAGGCTCAAGCTATCAACTTTGTGGCATGGAAGGTCAAGAAAAACACTGAATAGTAAGGGCCAAGCTTCGAGAGTATGGCCAAAACTATTTTCTCCTCCTTCTTTTCAGTTCCACACTATTCTAGTTGCAAAACAAGGGATTTGAACTTGGAAAAGTAGAGTTGCAGGGATTCGAAGCTATTGGACTCAAGGAGATCAATTCATTTTTTATTTGATGTCCCCTCATCTCATCTGTATTACAAAAAATCTCAAAAAGCTTCTCCCATACTTCATTTGGGTATTTTAATCCATCGAGATGGAAAAGGAGGTCTCTAGATATGCTCAGACACAGGATACCATAGGCCTCATCCCTCCTGTTGTGCCATTTAATTTTCTCTGCAACTACATTGGGCTCTGCTTCTGTTTCCATAGTCACTTTGTAAAGGCATTTCTCTCTTAACAATATCTCCATCTCTGCTTTCCATTCAAATAATTTAAATGGAGTCAAGATGATCTTCTGAGATTGATCCATAGCTCAGAAATTGTCCCTTCAGTCAACAGAATGCTGCCAGTCAATGATGTTGAACCTGCAATAAAAAATTTGAAGGAGAGAAATTGATCTACAAAGGATCTTATACCATGTGGAAATTGAACCTAGGTGTTAGAACAATTACACTCACAAAAATTGCCAATTACACATGCAAATTACACACAAAGGAGAGTGAATATGGAGCAGAACACTAATATGTATTGAATAAGTGTACAATAGCCAACCCTATGAAGTCATAGGATGCCAAAATAAATAATTACATGAGATATTTGAATGCATTGGGATTCCATTCTAATTTGGTCAAAAGCAGGCTTACTAAATCTAAGCAAATCCCCCATAGGTGCATAAAGCAGTTTCGAAATATGTTTAGGAGCTCACGAATTGGAAAAATCAATTAGGAAAGGTAATAGGTGATGGAAGGACAAATCATACATGCTTTTATTAGGAGAAAAGAGTGGAGGATGATGAGGACAAAAAACAAGTTAACTTCACCTAGTCAAACTTTCCCAATTGCCTTAAAACTGAGCAAAAGCAGGCAATAAAGTAGAAAAAGAAGACATGCGCTAGGAAGGCCAGGAATAAAGTAGAATTGATTCCAACTGGTTTCCAAAGTGCTCCATGACTTAGTTTTATCAAGTTTGACCACTTTGGACATGTGGAGGACAACTTGCATAAGGTGGAATATGGAAACTAGGCAAATAAGACAAAAATGGATTAATTAATGTCTAAGGTAGCTAAATATGGGTTGATTATTCTAACAGTTAGTTTTTTGGGTTTTGGATTTGTGCAGTTGTTGGTCTGGTGTTGTCTGTCTGCCATATGCATCCATTGATTTTGTGCTACTATGGTTGTTGGTTGCTATAGGTGTCTTATCCTAGATTCTGGTAATACTAGGTATTGGTAGATGAAGTTCTTTGGTTATGCTGAATATAAAGCAATTTAGAATATGGATTAAATTCCTTATTGCTGGTTGGTGAAGTCCATAGTTCTAGTTACAGAATATCTATTTTAGAAAATATTTTGCATGCACATAATATTGCAATGTAGTGAGATACGTTGGCAAGTTCCACCTATTAACACCTAGATTGTTGAAATCGATTAACAGGATGATTTTGATAAGAATCTTGTAATCATACTGGAAGAATTTGTTCGGTAGTAGCTTGATATTAGTAGGGGACAACTCGTCAAAACTCTCTCAGAGGGATCCTTTGAGAATTAATAATGTATGGAAACAAAGTTTGTTGCTGAATGTAACCTGTTTTGGATAAATAATTTTATGAAGCAACAGTTTTGGTGGACATAACCTAGGGATTGGGTGAACCACTTACATGGGTGTGTCTCTCTCATTCTCATGTCTAAATGCGTTATTTTTCCTTGCATGTCTAAATGTGTTATTTTCCTTGCATGGTGATGTGTATTTATAACATTTTTGATGATAGGATAGATGATAAAGGAAGTTGGTTTATCTTAAATATTTTTCCTCACAATGAATTGTTTAAATGCACTAATGATAAAAGGATGGTGAACTATGCCTCTTAAGGTTTTGGAATAATAATTTTATTGAGTTTCCTTCAATAAATTACGTCTAAATACTGTCATTAACAAAAGTGTTATATTGTGGATGAAATGATTGTAAAGAATATGCTATGGATGGGAATTGAAGTACTAAGTCTAATATTTCATTAGTTAGTGATAACTAATGAATAATAATTCAAAATAGCACCTCCATTTAATGAGAGGATAATTCTATAACTTTTCACCGTTGAAGATAAAGTTGTTATGAAGATTTATTATCAAAAACAATAACCACATAGAGACCCACAGTTTAGTTAAGAGGTTTCAGGTCATTATATATTGAATTGTATTTTAAATGGATATTGTTTGTGCCAGAAATTGTTTCCAAGGCCAGAGAAACAAGCCAACACAATCTCAAACAAAATTCAATAAAGAAAACAAAGTTTTAGGGTTTCTGTAATGTGTTTTTGGTTGTGAAATTTGGGAACACACAGGGAATGCATTCATGAGTAAAATAACTACTGAATCATAAGAAAAAGTAGATAAAGATGCATGATATATCTAACAATATCCAACATAAACAGTATTGAGGTTCATACATAAATGACAAGCATTACCAGCATATAAACATAAACTAGTCAATGAATCTATCAATTTAAGCAACTAGACAAGATGAAAAATGAAGCCAATACAGAAAAATGAAGGGTAAAGTCATATATATCTCATAATTTCATCAACAAATGCATACAAGAGTTTTGTACCTCACTCATGAACAAGTATGAAAACCAACTGAGCTTGAAGACCTCCTGAAAGCTCCCAAAAATTGAACCCTCAAAGTGTCTTACTAACCTCTCTAAATAGTAATCTTTACAAAATCAGTTGGGTCTAAAACCCTAACTGCCTTCCATCTACTCACTGAGGTAAAGTAAAATGTACAATTTTACAAAATTACAAAACATGCTAAAAATAGTAAATTACTAACATATGTGTTTATCAAAAAAGATAACATCTAACTAAATGGGCAACTGACTATAGATATTTGGCTGCTTCAGCCAGCAGAGCAATACCATCTAACACCTGATCTCTCCTCTTAGCTTTCTTTTTCTCCTGATCCATGTCATTTATCTTCTTAATCAGCTCCTCATTTCTCTGCTGCAGGTCCTGTACTGTCTTCTCCAACTCTATACAATGCATGTCAGTAGCTCTTTTTCTCTTAAGAGCCTCTTTTGATACTGTTGTGAGCTCCTGGAAATGATCATTGACATCTTGAAGGTCCTCTCTCAACCTTTTGTTAGCCATCATTAATCCATCATTGACCTCCTGCATATAAATCATTTGGTGCTTGTACTGCCTGACAGTCTTCCACAAGTTCTCTTTGTTAGTGTCAGAAGACTTACCTGCTGTAGGGTTTTGCTGATCATCAGGTATCCAAGGTATACCAAGTTTTTTGAAAATCTCAGCTTCATCAATTAACAGGTCTGCAGGAATATCTTCAATGCTGGGATTTTCTTCACCTGTTGCTTCAACTAAAGGAGCTTCTTCTTTTAGCTGTCGCTTGTTTTAAACATCACCTCTTATTTCAAAATACATTTCAGATAATTTAGGCATAGTATGGCTTGAATCTTCTAATGATTTCAATGAACTCTTGGCTTTTGCAGGATGCAGATAAGAAGCTTTTACAGCTGCTGGCTTCTTCTCCTTTCTGCTAACATTCTTAACTTCTCGCTTTTCATTAGGAGATACATAATCTATTACAGTGACTTCATTTGTGTTTAACCTAAGATTGAGCAATCTTTTCATGTTCAGTATTAATTTGTTCTTTGACCTAGTTTTAGGTCTGCAATATGATGCTGCTTCTCCCAACATTTTCAGCTCCTTTCCCTGATGCTGGATAGCAGCCAACTTTACTACTTCAATTTTATCCCTTTTTCTGCTAGGATTTGTTGATTTGCTGCCTGAAGTAGGAATTTCTTTGCCTGTTTCATCCTTGACTTCTACTTTAGCAATAGGTTGTTCTTCCTCCAATAGGTATCCCTCATCATCTAAGAGAATGGTGATAGGGCTTCTCTGTTGAGTTTGAATATCCTCCTTAGGTACAACAATCTCTTTTATATCATCAATTTTCACTTTATGAGAATCCTCTGCAGGTACCATGGGCTGTAGCAGCTGCTTTTGATCTTCAAACAGTGAGTAGTTTCCTTTACTACTTGCTGAAAATACTTTGGGTTTACTATCCTCCTCCATCTGCTCTGATATTTTCTCAGCTTTGACCTCTTCTTTATCCTCAAGCTTAGGCTTCTGACCTAATTTCTTCATCATCACCTTCCCTTTGTCTGTTTGCCTCTTAGTCTGCTGATCTTCTTGTTTGACATGAAAACCTGACCAAAAAAGAAAAAAGTCCCAAGTTTTACCTTCATGCTGCAACATAGTACTGATGATTAACTTGATTAGTCCATGATGAAAAATTGACTGAGATGTATGGTCTTCATGATGCTTAATCCTACTGGACATTTTCTGCAGGCTCTTCAAAAAGAAGAATGGCAAGTTCATCTTTGACACTCCCACCATATGCTGAAGAAATTTGAAATGATATTTGAATACATATGCATACCTACCCTTGCAAGTAACATAGCTCTGCAGTATCCTGATTGGCTCAACCCATTCTTTTCTGAAATTCTAAATAAGGATGCCTTTATTCCAATCAGGAGTGACTTTGGGTAATAGGTATCTCTGTGGCTCAAAGTCAAAAGGCAGCTTCTTAAACCATTGTTCACCCTCATTCTTAATCCCAATCGCTTCTGCAATCAGCTCTACTGTCAACTTGAATTTGAGAGCATCAAAGGTCACCATATCATTTTTAAAACCTTGAGAAAACTTACAGGATACTTCTGCATTATACCCATCTATATTCTTGAAAAAGTCCATCCAACCAGCTTGTTGGAACAACTCAACACAACCAGGGATCTTTTCAATCCAAGTTATATCAGTGGGTTGAGCCCTGTTTACTTTACAACTCTTACCACTCTTTCCCATTTTTATGAAAAACTAAAAGCTGTATGACTTCAGTAGATAATATATGAACTGATTTTCTGCTTCTCGAGCCTCTTCACAATTCCCTGCAAATTTCTTGACAGACCTGTTTATTTTTTTAAAAGGTAAAATAAATCTTCCCAACAGGTGGAAGAATTCAAATCACCAAGGGATTCAATGCTCCTTCATCAAACTTGTGAGTAAGATTTAACCATCAATGAGACTGTCACCAAAACAAAATACCACTGCCTATCTTCAAAATGCACAATAAACCATAGTGTCCGAAGTTTTAGAATACAGGCTGCTCAAACTCCTCATTGCAGTATTAAGGAAACTAGGTATCATGTATAATATCCATTCAGATATGAGATTCTCCTTTAATACAAGTTGAGTTTAGTCATAGAAAACAGAACTTAAATCAATTGAAGTATTCAGACTTTTCAGTGCAACTGAGGACTATCACTGAATGTTGTTGTTCTAATGGCTTTCTATTTCCAGTTTCTTACCCTTGTGTAACAATACCAACATCATTCTTCAAACCCCATTTTCCTCACAGTTCAGACTTTGCAAATGTGATATCAATCACTGGCTTCTTAAGCTAATTGGAGACTACCTGTGTGAGGGGTGAGCAAAACAAAACATTCTGTAATATATTC
Organism: Pseudotsuga menziesii; assembly: GCA_001517045.1. Classification (NCBI taxonomy): domain Eukaryota; kingdom Viridiplantae; phylum Streptophyta; class Pinopsida; order Pinales; family Pinaceae; genus Pseudotsuga; species Pseudotsuga menziesii. Next base: position 246,462 of record LPNX010536530.1, read on the forward strand.
ACATCATGATTCTTGTAGCCTTAGTATCAAAAATGACACTAGGTCTGCCAACAATCCTAGTCATTCAACTCATTAATCCCACTGTGTATAAGTATCAGAGCTTTTTGTGCAATTTGAGTGCTAAAACATAAATAGTTTTCAACACAGACTGTTTCGAACTTCAACAACTGAACAGTTCAAACCTAGAGTTATTTTTCAGTCCTCTATTCAACAGAACTTTTCAGAATGGCTCAGGAAGCTGTTTCTTGGGTTAAAATATCATTTAAGAGCATAATTCATCATTTCTCTTAATCAATTTTACTAGAACGAACCCCACCGAAAAAGCTCCAAATTTTCAATTACATGGGCTTATCGTGAAATACCTGCTAACTGATCGACTGCAGTGGTTTAAACTCATGCCCTAAGCTATCAAATGCTTCTCCTCGAGTGTACATATGTCCTTCAATGATCAATTTGACTGCAAGTAATGGAATTGAAAAGCCCTAATTTCCCGTTAGCCTTCATAACCTTGCCTCTGTTCTGCAGCGACACAATCCGGTTTTTTAGCGGTTATGGTTACCCCACGAACTCTTTCACCTTTGACAATGTATGTAAATGACAAATCATGCCACATTAGACCGAAATTCACTACTAACTGTCAAACCAAACCGCATTAAGAGTAATGATGACCATGATTTGCTTCACGACCTGGAACCACTTGAAATCATGATAACTCTGGAGCTCACATGTAGCAAACAACTCACAACATGTGACTAGTCATTCACCGTTTGAAATCATGACAAAAATTTTCTAGAAAATCAGGAAAAACGAAGGTCGCGATATTCTTGTAGCGCGCCTTTGGTGATTTTTCGCTCCAGCGCTACAAGAATATTTTTGACACTGTTTTATTGTTGTTTTACAAATTTTGGGCATTTTGTATAAGGTTTTAAAAGCTGCTTGAGTGATAGGTATGCTCAAAGTATGCCTTATGAATCCACCACTTGATATAATCACTTTCAACCTTTTAACCAAAAAACAAACCTAAGGCTTAAAATTTAAAATTAAAAAAAAAATAAGCTCAAAAATTTCATATAAACACTAACAAATTTCATAAAAGAGGGAAAAATAAAAATAAAGTAAATGAAAGAATTGAAAGAAAATGTAATTCAAACCAAAATTGAAGAAACAAAACTCTGACTTAACATATATCAATACTCTTGTATGGGAGGAAACATGGGTATTTAAATAAGGATGCGTCGTATAGGTTATGATTTTTTTATTATGACCAGCATAGGTAGGAATGTCATGTTTTCTAAGAAAGGATAAACCCTAAAGAATTGATAAAATGGGAAAATGTATTAAATATTTGGCCATAGATTATGATTTAGATACATGCGTGTGCCATAAGTGATTAACGATGTTGCAGGTACATCACCATAGTTAATCTAAACTCATAGTAGTTTGTATGGTTGTATAAATTTTATAAGTTGTTTTGATAGTGCATGAGTTTTTTATTGAATGGCTCTTATGGGGTTGTTACATATGGTATCAGAGCCATAGTTGAAACACTTGGGCCTATTTGGGCTCAAAATGCTCCTACATATTTTCATTTAGGAACTAACGATTGAGTTTTTCTTTGTGATAACAAAAATTGACAAGTTCACACTGTTCTAAAATACAGGTACCTTAAGATGTACTGAACGCAGATATTTATTGACCTTGTAGTTGTGCAGGAGAAGGTGGAACATCTTCTCAAAATCACAATGAATATGGCCATTACTTTTTCCACTTCCACATCAGGCCGATGACATAAGTACGTAGGTATCTTACTATTTCCTTGATTACTTTCGAAGAGGTTTATGAATGGCTAAGACGATTCTTTCGTCTCTATTTGAATTGCACAAATAAATTCTTAGTGAAGTATAGAAGTCTTCTTAGAAAAAATCATGATCGATAAAGTTGCTATAGTACTTTCTATTATAATAGTAATGTGGGAGTTGAATTGTTGAGAAAAGTGACCTTTAGAACCTGCATTCATAGTTGAATTGACCGTTAATGACATGATGTATGTAAATTTGTGATAGGTTACATTGTAAAACACAATGAATAATGTTGTTAAAGAGTATCATTGAAAGGGTTCCCTAATTACCTAAAAAACTAATGAGAATTGAATATTGATTATAAGTCTTCCGGACCCAATTTAGGGTTCATTATTTGTAATAAATAAATATAAGTGGCTCAAGAGAGTATAATCCAAAGTATTAGAGGTATCATTATGTTAGAGAATATGGTTATATATATATATATATATATATATATATATATATATATATATATATATGTAT
>LPNX010536634.1:0-28071 GCA_001517045.1 Pseudotsuga menziesii
TATTGCACGAAGGAAACTCCCTATTCAGTCGACTGTTGTCCTGTAGCAGTTGTCAATCTCAGGAAAATGTAATACTGCAAATTCACACATCCTACTGCTACGCACACAAACAATATAATCAACGGAACATCACACAATTATAATTTCAGAAATCCTACCTTAACTCAGCAATCTCTGTAGAAAGCGGGCCCAACCTTCATACAGAGATGCTGGATGAACAATGTACAGCTCCTTTAAATCAGCAGCAACTCTTTGTATTAAAAGAAAGAATGAGTACAGATTACCCCCACTGTCAATACAAGAATGAATATATATTTTCCAACCCCCTGGGTCGAGACATCCTCTCCCTTTTATACATACAAACTATAACAGCCGATCCTATTACAAAGGCAGCCATGAAGATCTCTGATCTTCAGGCACCCTGAATAACACTGGTTGTTACAAGACGTGGCATGGTGCAAATATAGAAAATGAGAGAAAGATGTAGACTGGCCCAGAAGTGGTGATCTTCCCAGATCGCCATGATATTCGAATAGCTATACTAAATATCCCCCGATCATAGCACATTCTGTTACAGCCTCTTTGTATGGCTCTGTCTGGAGGGTTGCATAGGAATCATGTGCCTTAAGCGATGATTGAAGGATTGAGGAACTTCTTGAATCACGAACAACCCTTGTTCAAGACTTGTTCAGCTCCGTTTACCTGCAGTCAACTCATCTCGCGCTATCTTCATAGATAACAACAAATTAGCACAATTTCGAGAGATAAACAGCCTTAATTGCCACAATCATAAGCATCAATAGGATAAAACAATAATCAGCCTTACCTTGGTAATTTAAGGCATAGAGTGAGGAAAATAGGTCATATTAGGATGCTGAGTAGTGTAAAACAAGGGAAGAAAAGGTGATTAAAGATGGTTAAAAAGGGACCAATTGTGGACTCGACATCTCCCCCCAACTACCCTGTTGCATGTCCTCATGCAACAACCTGCATCATTCAGATTCTGAGTCCTGCATTGAGCTCTGTTCATGGAGGGAAGAAAAATTGTAGGGAAACTCAGGTTCCTCACCTGTCTTCAGAAAACCTCTGTGAATAACCCAGTACCGCCAACATCTCTGCTCCTCTGCCTTAGTCATGGAAAAATCCATGTTATATGGTTTTGCTGGCCACCAAATAAGAGGAAATTTGAACTTTAAACCCAGCCAGTTGACTCCACATTCCTTCATACTCCCTACATAACCTTTGACTTTAGAGAGTGCATGTTTAAATTTTTTAAAGCAGTAGGGTTCCCTGTTTCTAAGTGCAGAGGAGGCAACCTGCCATCTGTGCTTGCTCCCCTCTAATGCAATCTGCTGTTGTCTAGAAATGGATTTTGTACAAGTGGAGATTACCTCTTCCTGCAAGTTCATGATATGTTGTGCCTGGGAAGGGCTGGAAAGAAAACCCTTGTATTGAGCCACAAGAATGCCAGGATTCTGGGGCTCACTTCGAATCCATAAATTAGTATGGCCTTCATTGTGGGAAAAGGTCTGAAAAGACCTTTCCCACTGAACATGATTGTTCACAAAAGAGGCAAAGGCTCGTAGCTGAACGTCACCTGCAAATGGAACAGGATTTGAGTGTCGATCCAAAGGGCACGCCATCTTGTGCAGGTATAATTCACATAGCAAGTTCTGCTCTTCAAAATTGCTCCTAAGGAATGTCTCCAAAAAAATTTCTGAGGTTGCAATTTCAAATGACCTCCCCTCCTGTACAGCCTTTAATTTAAACCAGACAAACTGCTCGAAGAGAAACACTGGATAAGAGGAAGAGGGATTCCTAGTGCCTATGAGTTCTCGGGATAGGGCATACATTCGATCCTTCTCCTTCTGCATGGATGAGAATTTTTTCAATTTCCTCATCTTGTTCTGCAGCTCCTCTACCTGAACTCTGTGGGCCATACGTTCTTCAGTCCCCTGCTCTTCCAATGCTCTAATAATTCTTCGATGCTCACTCAAAGCAATCATCTTCTTCTGGTTTTCTTCCATTTGACTTTTCCACTTAATCACTTCCATCCTCAGGGCTGAGACTTCTGCTGTGAGATTTAAAATCTCCTTTTTATAATGCCCTTCCTGTTCTAAATCCAAATCAATAAAAATTTTGAGAGGGAGAAGTACTGCTTCTTGTGGGGTAGCGTCCTCTCCCTGGTCAATCTGCATTTCTAATTCTTATGTTGCTGGTTCTTGTGTGGCAGCAACATCCCCTGGGTTATCTTCCACAGTTGTATCCAAGGCTTGTTGAGACACTGGTTCTTGTGTAACAGTGTCTTCTCCCTGATCAGCCTGCATTTCTGAGTCTGATTCTTGTGTTGCTGGTTCTTGTGTGGCAGCAACATCCCCTGGGTTATCTCCCACAGCTGTTTCCAAGGTTTGTTGAGACACTGGTTCTTGTGTAACAGTGTCTTCTCCCTGATCAGCCTGCATTTTTGAATCTGATTCATGTGTTTCTGGTTCTTGTGTGGCAGCAACATCCCCTGGGTTATCTTCCAGAACTGTATCCAAGTCTTGTTGAGACACTGGTTCTTGTGTAACAATGTCTTCTCCTTGATCAGCCTGCATTTCTGAATCTGATTCATGTGTTGCTGGTTCTTGTGTGGTTTACTTTACAGCTCCAAACATTCACAATGATGCAAATTTGACCATCACCATAATTCATCATGTCCTTTCTCTTTGGCCTGGTGATCTTCCTGAAGTTCTATATTTGCAATTGGACAACACAAGCCGAGAAAACAAAAATCAGGTCATGTTTTCTTATCTAAACATGCTTGTTGAATTGGGAATTTTTAAAAATGTAAAAGTTGGTTTCCTTCTTATTGGGCATACACATGATCATATTGATCAAATGTTCAGCCATTTTGCAAGCACATTGAGGAGGAAGAAAGTCGGGAGCCTACCATCATTGATTGAAATTGTAAGGAAAGCATACCATCCAGAACCTATTGTACAAAAATTGGAAGAAACTGTTGACATGCGAAGATTTATTTTTGGATCGCATGGTGAAGAAAGGTGCATTGAAAAAATTAATGACATTAGCTTTCAACATCAATTTCGTATAAAAAAGATTGATGGAAAAACACTACTATGGGGAAAGAAGTACTCAACTAGCACAGAATGGGGGCCTTCATCAGGTTTGGCATTTTTGAAATTCATCCCATATCGTCAAATGTATGCTTCAAATTTATTGTTATTGCAATCATCTTCAGAGATTCATAATGCAAGGCAACACAATAGAGATGTTAATTCTTCTCAATGCATGGAAGAAATAAAAAAATCTATCGAAGATACATATGAGTACTTTGATGTTGCTGATTTTGTATGGTGGGAGTCTTTTTTCATGGAGCAAAGTGACATAATTTCAAAATCTACAAATGGAGATATATATTTGAAGTCTCCATTTACTTTCCCACGAGTAACAAATGAAAACAAGGAAACAAATTTTGAACCTCAAGGTGTTGAGTTTGCTCAAGTAGAGGAAAGATAAATGTATATTGGCTCTAGAAGATCATCTGCAAAGCGTTGAGAGATGGAAGACCTTTATAAGGGCTCAGTACAAGATATCAAGGAGGGTTGCATGATTGCAGTTTTGGCTACAGATGATGCATGTGATTATCCTTTCTGGATTGCAAAAGTTATGAAGGTGAATAAAGAAAATGAAGAAGTAGTATCAATAGAAGTACATTGGTATGCAATGGATACACACCCATTTGATGGTGTGTACAAGGCAGAGATGGTAGTTGAGAAAAGGGTTTGTAGAAAGAGAAAATGAAAGGGTCAAAAAATAAATCGTTGCCGCATTGACATATTGAAATTAGAGGAAGTTGATATACTTGTTTATGATTTCAAGATGACAAAGAAAGGCACTCTTCACTAGAATACTCTAGAGATTATCAAGAAGTTTCTTCCAAAAGAACAAGTTGCAAGATGGGAGTCTCCTCAACCAAGTCGTAGATCTAGAAGGAACATGACAACTGAAATGATGGGCATAGATGTAGACTCAGACGGTGCACCCATTGATAATAGTGAAGAATATAGGTCATCCACATCTTCGTCCAGCCCTTCGTCTACAAAAAATGTAGATTCTGATGGGGTGTCAGATTCCATGGATGAATTTCAGTAATTTCAAATGAAACATTTTAGATGTTTTCTATTAGTATGATGTTTGTAATTGAAACTTTGAAGGAGATTTTGAATATTTATATGAATAATTTGTTCTTGTATAGTCTAATATATGATTTTATTATGAATCACATCATAATTTCTTTGATTTTATATGGTTAGAGTGGTGAAATTATTTATGGAATATTTTTATTTGTTTAATATGCAAGTTTCACAAAATTTGTAATTTATATTTTTGAGAAAAAAATATTTTTCCAATTTAGGGGTTGATTTCAAAGATTTTGTAAACAACAGTATGGGATGTTTGGACATGGCTCTATTTTTAACCCCGAAAAAAAAAAGTGTATACTGGTATCAACACTTTTCTATTTAGGGGTGTTTTTGGTGTTTTTTTGCAAAAATCATCGTTTTTATGCCTAGAGATCTCGTTCTTAGTATAAAGTTCTTGTTTCATAGTATAAGTGGTTATAGTAGCTTCCTAAGCCACACTGCCTCACAAATAGCCAAACAACCTGCGACATACTCTGATTTGGCTGTACTCAGTGCCACGCATTATTGCTTCCTGCTAAACCAAGAGATCACACCTGATCCCATACTAAAGCAACACCCCGAAGTTATCTTCCTATCGATGGCAACACCTGACCAATATGAATCCACATAACCTTTCAGATTAATCTACCAATTCGCCTCATACTTGAGCCCATAATCAACCGTACCCTTCAGGTACCTCAAAATATGCTTTGCAGCAATCAAATGAACATGTCTTGTATCTGTCAGGAACTGGCTCAATGTGTTCACAGCAAAGAAAATGTATGGTCTTGTATTGGTCAGGTACATCAAGGACCCAATCATCTGATGATACATCGTAGCATCAACTGACTCTGATGAAGAATCACTCAATAGCTTCAGGTTCGATGCCATAGGTGTGGTCATGGACTTGCAGTCCATCATCCTGAACCTCTTCAAGATCTCTACTGCATACTTCCCTTGTCCCAGGGATATTCCATTCGCATCCTGCCACACCTCCATGCCTAGAAAGTAGTGCATCATATCCAAGTCCTGCATCTCGAACTTGGTACAACTTTAATGAGTTCCTCTTTTCTATCAGGAACAAGTCATCGACATATAACAGAAGCATCATTGGTCTTCCGCATTCAACCTTGAAGTAAATGTTGGAATTCACTTTATTCTTAGTAAATCCTAGAGTCATCAGTAAGTTGTCCATCCTATCATAACATGTCAAACCTCAGGATCTTCTGCAATCACTCCCTCTGAAGCGGAGCATCATTCTCCCTTTTCCTGTCATACTCTATGCATTGAAACATTCTGTACCAAAGTGACAAGTAGCTTCCTCTGCTACTTATTCTATGTATCCATATAGGGTCACTAGATACCAATATTCTCTATCTTGAACCTTTTCAAAATTTCTTCTCGCACACATCTTTGAGGTTGTCATCCTCTATAGGATTTCATCTTCAACGTTTTAGAAAAGGTTAAGATCTTCATCACTCTAGGTGATCTTCAAGCTCCTCATGTATGTGTTATCCCATGGGTGTCTTATGAGCTCGTACAAGGCATTCTTTCATTTGCACACATGATTCTGCCTGTCATGTGTCTTAACTTCTAGTGGCTACAAACATCTCTTCATAGTCTATGCCTTATTTCTATGAGAAGCCTCATGCTACGAATCTTTCCTTGTATCCCATGATGTTTCCATCTACTGCATGATGGATCATATAGATCCATATGGAATACATTATTGACTTCCCTTTAGGTCTTGATACTACATCCTAGACATCATTCTTCTTGAACTGGAATTCTCCTTCCCTTTCTTCTTGGCTACTTCTTCATAGTGGCAAGGATCTACATCAATGATGTCTCTCAACAGTGTCACATAACTGGAGTGTCTCTGAGGCCTCTTTATTTCTTTGAAAGTATCGTCATATTATTCTTCGTCTTGGAATATTTCTCGAACTGTCATCACTTGTTCTTCGGAACAAGTCTCATCCTTCTTTTCTTGTAGGTTATTGTACACGATATTTTATACAAGTCAAATGCATTTTTATGGTTATAAACATTTCATAAGGCATATTCAAAATGGGAAATTCTGATGCATAAAGATATAATCATGCAACTATTTTATCCAATACAACATTCATCCATATCTCACGAAAACTTTTCTAGATGCCTTCCATCTCTACCAAGACATCATTGAGATTGTGCACTAATCCAATATGTCAGCAAAAAGGTTTCATTCTAGATAAGTAGCAATGGAGATTTGTATAGCACCATGAGATACTTACCCATCACATGCATATTAGTAGTATACTGTCATTAATGCAAACATTCTATCATGCATAACACTTCAACTGAATATAAACAAATGCATAACAAAACAATATCATGAAATCACAAATGAATACTTATCTTTATTTGTTTTGTGGGTAGACTCCTTCTTTCAGCTTCATCATCTTCTTCATGTGTAACAACATCATTTCTTATCCAAATGCTCAAGATGGATAAGGGGCTCTTCAAAAATTCAGTTCTTCATATTCCTCATCACTTGAGGGATCTTCTTTGAATCGCGAGCGCTTGATATTCAGTTGCTCCCATCTTCTCTTCTCTTATTATGGGTATAGCTTCATCTTGTGTGTGCTCTTCCCAGAGTCTATTGAAATTAATCGCTTCCTTCTTGCACACAATCCTCGAATGAATGAATCCCATGATCTTGGGAGGTCATTCAAGGTGGTTATCACAACGTCTGTATTCTCTACTTCTTCATCCACTGCTTCAAGTTGTTCTTTGATTTGAGAGACCCTTGTAAAGTATGACTGTATGGTCTTTGCATTCTGGATCTTCACATTCTTCAACTGGTTTCTGAAAGTCATCTTCTGTTTATGTTCTTCCCTTCAAATAGCTTGGTCAAGGAATCAAACATCTCTTTAGGTGTATATAGGGAAGACACTTGTGGTATAAGGTGATCCTTGATTGAATCATCAATGATCTTGTTGGCCTTGACCAATTTCTTCTTGTGTAAGGATTTTAGCCTCATCTCCCTTTGGAACTTGAACCTTTCCACTTATGTAGGTGTCCAATTTCATTTTCTTCAAGAACCAGTGAGATGCAATACTTCCATGCTACGAAGTTGTCAGTTTCACCAAGCTTGTCATCAAGCTGGTGTGATTATTCATTTTGAAATGATAACCTCAAATGTAAATAGAAAAAGATTAGATATTATCGAGATGAGGTGTTCATCCTCGTTACAAAGCTCGCTCATCTAGAGTTTGTCAAAGAAACCCTAATTTTCAAAACTTGGAATCTTTCAGATCTGATTCAATAGAATTATAGACCTCTTCAAGGAGAACTATCCAATGTACTCCTTTTCTGAAAACAGTGGAGGGAAGCTCATGGAACAAGAATCCCTAGTTTACCAATTTCTTCTGCGAAAACGCGTGATACTGTTTCTGCGGTATCTCCGAAAGTGCTAATCTTATGTGTATGCAATTTTGTACTGCAGTACCCTCTTTTTTTCTCTCTCCAACACCACAGGATTTACCATAATTTATTTCACCAATTGGGACTTATGATGGTTTTCCTAAGGTTACCTATTTTAGGACTTTTAAACATAGAGAACTTGTACGGACTGCCTAGTGTCCTTGTTTCATCGTTAAGGTATGAAACTTGTACCACAAAAAGTATATTCTATTCCCTATCTGGCACATCTTACGAAATTTAATTTGGACATTTGTAGCCAAAGATATAGAAATTCTCCCAAGGTGTCATGTTTAGGGATCAATCCTGGAAGAGGCTAGCACCCCAATTTGGAGGAAACATATCTCCTATAATATAGTGATTCTGAGGCTGAAATATTTACACAAGGTACATCAGGATTATTTCTTTAGCTTGTGAAAATTTTGGCCCCCGATACTTCATCAATCCCAAGATATAGAGAATGTACCAAAACTACGTGTTTTAGTATTTTAGGGTTTTTCACGCCCGACATGAAACTAGGGTTTGAATTTCCTACAGTTTTACCCAACCAAAATGCTCTACCTTGGTCTCTAAACTTCTATTTTGATGAGGATAGAAATCCTATGCTGAGCTCACTCAAAATTTCCTCTTTTGTAAAAAGCCCTAATTTCCCACAGGAAAAACTCAAAATGCCGAGATTCAAATTTGGCTTCGAGAGAAAGATACACCCTTCAATGGATATTTATCCTAGCCTCCTTTTGTCGATGATCTGTAGAGAGATACCCAAAAAGTAAGAAGCCCTAGCTGTTGTAGCTGCACAGTGTCTTCTTGTTAGGTTAGCTCTAATACCATGTTAGATTTTTATCTTTAAGCAATATCATCTTAGGATCTTATCTAAGAGAATAACATGCGAAAAAATAATCACAAGAGACAAGAGACACTTACAATTTTCCTCTGGGAAACCATAAAGGAGAAAACCTCGCAACTTCCTCAGAGATAGAACGAGCACCAATGGTAGCAATAAAACCCAAAGACAGAAAATATGATCTCCAACAGCTGTTGTCTCTCTCACTTGTGTGATATCTTCCTCTCTCACTCATGCGACCCAGTTGAGTGAGTGTGTGTAAAATAGAGAGGCTCACTCTTTATTTATACTAATTTTTTACTTGATAATTACTTACTAGGGCCGACATCTCTAGGAGAGTCTAATAACCCTAGTTCCCCTCAACTATGGGGACTTTTACCTCCGATCAACAAGGAGGGTTAACCTTAACTCAATTATGGGGACTATTGCCCCGACTTACAATGGAGGGGTGACCTCAATGACTTTATTATATTAATTGACTCTCCCAGTAGGAACATCGGGGTACAATGAAGTAAAAATCATTCTCCTGATAGGAACATCGAGGTACAATATAAGATATACAAGTGAATACATTCTGAAGTTACAAATACATCAACACTGTAAACAGAGGGTAAACCCCTTGAGGGTTGAACTTTTTAAACTTATGTTATGCAGAGTTGGAGTGCTCTCCCCTCGGCTCCTTAATATCAGGATTAAGTACGTGCAAATAAACTCTATATATAAGATATGGTGGTTGTATGGTACAAATCAGCGAGAGTAAGAAGAAAAGAAACTAAGTTAAGGTTAAGGTTACCTAATCGTTTTATAATGCAGGCCTCGGAGGAAGTGTCCCTGTCGCCTCCCTCTTCAATGCCCTCCTCCTACATTTGGTTTTTAAGTTATAGTCAGAACTATTTAGATATATGAAATAAAACTTTAACAAATATTGTTAAAAATATTATAGATACCTTTGGTGAGTTGCAGAGAGGGCCAGGGGTTGGATCCTCTAGGGTGGTCGTTATCCATCCTCTGTATGCACCCATAATAGTGTACTATTAGTAAATTTCGTTGACGCTGATATTTACCAAACAAAAACACAGAGATGAGTCCAGAACTTTAACATGTTAGCCAGACATCGTGCTTGGTCGATTTTGATGACAGGTTCGTTGAGGTGTAAGCAGTGGGCTGCAGAATACCATGAAAGACATAGAAGCACAAGAGTACCTTGGGAAATAATCGTGCACAATGTTTCTAGTACTAGAAACAATTCTACAACAGAAACCATAACGACATCACCATTGATAGACCAAAGCTTTGAATCTTTCCAATTACAGACCAAAATGGTCAAATGCACTAATGAAGGTCCAGACAACTGAAAAAGACATATTAAAAACCATATGAAAACCTTTGTTACCTCTCCTTACAGATGGACGACCGAGATCCACTCTCGATCAGGCTCAAAGGGCCTGGTTGTGCTGTCAAATATTAGTGAGTACAAATCATTTAATTCGCCAATTCAACCAAGGTACAACATAATAACTTGCGGCGAAGAGAATTATGGCCCTCAATCATTGATTTCGTAGTATCGACATCAAGCTTGAACCATGGGTTAAAAAATTACGACTATAAACCATATAATACATTGCAAAAACCATGTCCCATCATACTCATTATAATATTCCAAGAAACATTGCATAATAAATTATAACCTTTGCATCATGTATCACGAAGTTTTTACACTACGGTGAATACCATATGCCTTATCAAACCTCATACCATCGCGGTTAGGATGGAGTAATCACATTGTACCATGAGGTTAAGCTATGGTAAGGCCTATGGCCTTTAAACCTCAATTAACAATCTTATTACATTAGTGGATGGGATTAAGACTATGGATAGTCTCCCCATCCTCAGGACTGCTAAATCCCTAGCAAATCTTTAAAATAAAAGCAAGCAAACTGTAAACATCACCTTTGGGCATAGCTAAACGCAAGGGGTGATTGGCCATTACCTCAACCGACGAAGCTTGGCATAATAAGCAAAACACAAAGATTAATAACTTGCATGAGCATAAATAACTTAGAACATGAGTAAATTGCTCATTAATTACAACTAAAGCAATGCATGTAAATTTTTTTATTTATTTACGAAATTGAGGTGTGTAACAGGTTGTGATTTCAATAAGACACAACTTGATTGTAATATAAAATTCACAAACATTTGAGATAAGACAATGATCTCCTTGAGATAAATTTAGAGAGACCATGTCTGTGGAAAAAGTAATGCACAAAGGAGTGTGACATTTTGTTATACACTATATGTTAAGGGCCATTGGCCATATCATAATTCATAGCTTCAACATTCTTCTTAAACATCAGAGGCACCATAACTTGTAGACAATTTTAATTTTTGTTTTCGTTAAAGTAGGAAACGTACCTTTTGGTTTTCCTTAAGTAAGAAAAGTAACTCCCTTTCTAACACTTTTCCTTATGTGTTTGTATATTTTTCCACCTCTCCTTACATATAAGTATTTTTTTCCACCTCTCCTTATATATAAGTATTTTTCCACCTCTAATATAAAGAAAGTCCCAAGGTCATCAATAAAAAGTAAAATAATTGGATGTAGCATATATGATGACACCCTTAATCTTAAGAAATATATTTTAGCTTGACTCTTATGAAGAGATTTATCATTAGTTATATGGATGATTTCATTATAATCATTGAAATTAGTTAGAGTATGGATGAAATGAAATTTAGAGAAAAATGACTTAACTCAATAAAGTAAATGAAATGGAATAATTAAAATAATAAATCAAACATTGAAATTAAATAGTTGAAATACTATGTATCTAATTAAAGTAGACTCGCTCAATGTGATAGTGTGTATCTTATGCTTAGTATAATATACAAATTTATATCCAAGTAATTTAATAAATTCATAGTAAATTGAATAGTTACTTAAACTAATACTTATATAAACCATTCATCATCCTCAAAGATATTTTGGCTCCAAAAATCATCCAAAAAATGTCAAAACAATTAACTTTTTTTTTGTTTGTTAGGATTTGGATTAAAATGTTAATATAATAAAAATTAATTATTAAACAAATGAAAGAATTTTCAAACTAAACTTATAAACATTATTAATATAATTTATTTATCATAATTATATGGATTCATTTAACTTGATGCCTACTAATTATTTATATATTTCATAATTGTTTATTTTAAATTTAAACTATGGCTATAAATGCTTATTTCGAATTTGAAACTATGGCCATAAAATTAATCCAAAAAGTACAAATGAGTGCACTTCTTATACTCTAGGAAAAACATACTTATTCTTCCACTTTAAATTTTAAATTCTAATCACTTATTAGCCTATTTACTTAACTTGTGGCCTACTAGTTATTTTATATATATATATTTTAATCATTGTTTATTTTGAGACATTGCAAAGCTACAGATTCCATCTATAACATTCCATTTTCAGGATGGCCTCAATCTTCCTATCAAAAAGGAATTGTGTCACGGTTATCAGACGATGTCATTTGTTTGATGTTCCATCCCTCGGTAAGAAGTGATTTGAACATCATAGGAGCTCTCCAACAACAAGCTTACAATATTTCTTTCGATAAAGATGGCAAGAAAATCGGCTTTGCTCCTGTTACTACATGCTCCTGATCAACCTGATCTTTGCTTTTCTTGGTTTATGATTATAACAGTGGCCATCCTCAGGTTTTGTTTATGACTATAACAGTAGCCATCCTCAGATTTTGTACACACTGGGGCTGCATTTATTACTTTTACATGAATAATTTTTTGTTTTTGTTTGCATGTTTATGATTTTTTGATGTTTAAGTTATTGTTAAAGTGTAAAATATGGTAGCTTAACTAAATATTTATGAGTTAATTTAAAAATATGGATAATGAATGATACAGATTAAACGCCATTATTTTATTATCTTTATTAATTGGATGCCCTTAAGGTTTAAAGAGAATAAAATATACCTTTATATTTATATATATATTTTATGATCAAAATCAGACGAAAATAGTTTTCCTGGTGTGGAAGATTGTTTTTCCCAGTTGTCTAAATAGGGGACTTTGCTGTCTTTTATCAGTTTTTTGTCATCAATTTTTACAGAATTTTCAAAAAGCCTCAAAAACATTGTTAGTTTAAAGAGTGTGGGTGTTGGGTTTTACTGTCACCTAATTTCATTTCTAAGCTTAAAATACTCCAACAAACAACATAAATTACAGATTTTATGGATTAAATTCACCGGATTTTGGCAAAAAAAATCTGAAAGTAAAAAAGTCCTCTAGTTAGACAACCCCTTGTTTTTGATGTATGACTGCATAAGGGAGATGCCCCATTTGTCAAATAATTTATTGCAGATGTTTCACTTAATTATTACATTTTTGGGAAGTGATCTAGCTGAGGAATTATGTTTTCTTTATTCATGAATTTTTTGTTGACTTGAGTACAAAGAGGGAGGAGGTTTTGTTGACTTGCGTAGAAAGAGGGAGGAGGTTTGCCTTATTTATGATTTTGTTTTCTCATGTATGATTTTTTCCTTTTGAACATGAGCTCAAAAAAGAGCGATCTCCGCTCTGCTAAGTTTATTTGGAGAGAACCCTAGGGGAGTGGGCGTGGTCTCTCCCAAGGGAAAGCCATCCGGATTCCCAAGGACTAGGAGAGTTGCGTACTAAAGGATTTCAGTTTTCACCTTTTATCTTAATTTTTTGGGACTGATTTTATTTTTGGATTTTAGTTATTTTCATGAAGGGGTTGATGAATGTTTCGTTATTATAAATTCTACTTTGGAAGGGTTGATGAATGCTTCGTTATTACATGGAGCGATCTCCTTGATATCAGCTAAATGTTTCGTTGTTATAATGAACGTTTCATGCATTAAAGTGTTATAGGCGGAAAGGTTTCACTTTTATTAATTTTACTTTTATTAATTTTAGTTTTGCATTCTGCGTTGAGTTGTCTAATTCCAAGGACTTTTCTTTTATGATTTTTGTAGAGTTTGCAAAGGCCTCAAGTTCTTTTCAATGTTGTTGGGCATTGCGTTTTTCCTTGTGTACTATATCTTGTTGATTTTATTTCTTCATGAATGGCGTCTTTCTTGGCTATTTTTTGTCTCATGAGTTCGTTATCACAATAAGAAAGAGATGATTAGTTAATAATTTAATTTTGTATGTGTTTTATTTTTTACATATCTTGTAGCTGGAAGTTTTTGTCCTTGTAGGAATGAAGAGTGGACCTCTTGAAAAAGCAATGAGATTCTCTTTGGTGGCTGTAGATCCATGTATTCATGTTTATGATTATAACACTCAGAGTCCTTAGATTTTGCACACACTCTGCTGCCCATCCTTGGAGTTTGTGACATTTAGATTATCCTTAAAGTGGTCCAATTACTTTTCCTCCCTGTGATGAGCTGTAAGAGGGACTTTATATAACTATAATTTAGAAAGCTATTTTCTAGCAATAATGGAAGATGTCTTCTTGTAGCTCTTTGGTAAGTTTTCTTCCTGTTTTGTCTCACTTATGTCTCTTAGTGTATGAGACATCTTTCACCTTTGATTAGAATTAGTTGTTTATTATATGGATATCTTTGATTTGATTGATATGAAGAGATGATCCTATGATAAGACTTGACATAATGATGTTCTTTCTTTCACTTTGTGGTGTTTTTGTTTTCACAATGGTCGATTGAGGTCTTTTCAAAGATCTCTTATCTTTGATTTCAAATGGAATAGCAAGAAAACACTTTTTTTAAGATTGAAAAAAAATTAACCTAATTTTGTCAAAAATATATTTTATTAAATTATTTATGCAAATTGCTTTGAAAACACTATCTATAAAAAAATTATTATAGAATTGGTGAGAAATAATAAAAGAATATGATAGAATAATTGTAAAATTATCTAAAAAACACACTAAAAAATTGGAAATGAAAAACATGATAGTTAATATATATTTACATTTTCATACTATATTTTTGCAATTTCTCACATCCCTAGTGCCCTTATGTGATGTTCACCCCCTGTTTTATGGATGTAGAGTAATCTCTTTCTTCCATTGATTTTCTTCTTATTTTTATAGGTTCCTTATAGTTGTGATGGCTTATCTTAAGTTATCTATGGGGATTGCTTTTGGGGCCTTCTACGCCTAGTTGAGCCTATGGATCGGCTAGCCCTCTTTTAGTGACATGGTAAAGCATGGAAGAGACCCTTTTTGTAAGACATCAAATTAATGGAAACTATTATTCTTTGAATATTTTTTTAAATATTTTGACTAGAAAGTCAAAATAGATCTAATGAATTGTTTTTATTTAATAATTAGAATTATTGAGAGAAATCAGAACTAAAGTAGCTCTAGAAAGAGTGCTTGCTAATGTTAAGAATCCATCCAACCCTCTTTATTTTGTTAGTATATTTTGTTGGACGCATATGCTTTGTAATTCGTCTTGTTAGTATGTTGTATTATCCCACATTCATGGGGAGTAATAGTTCTTAAGTCGTCCAGTTAGTATGTTGCATTATCCCACATCCATGGGGAGTAATAGTTGTTAATTCGTCGAGTTCGTATGCTGCATTATCCCAAATTCACGGTGATTAATAGTTCGTTATATTAGACTTAGTATTTAAGTACATGTTGAGGTTAATGAAGGCATCCAAGATTTATTTGTATTGAGCTTACTCAAAGGAGGTTTCCCCCTCGAAGCGGTCCACGATTAATAAAATATCTTATGTGCTTTGTTATTTCTTTTATATTGTGCATTCTTATTGTTTATTGAGGAGGTTCCTCACATCTGGTATCATAGCACTTTCTTGGCTCATTGGGTGGAATTTCTGCAAAAAAATTGTTTCTCTTTTGTCGTGATTGCTCGAGCTGTAATTATTGCAGTAGTGCTTCTTGTCTGCGTCAGTATTATTTATTCGGATGAGGGAATAAACCCTATCCACTTGAATGTGTGAATTACTTGGGAATAGCCTTAAAAACATTGCGTGGAGTACCACACGAACGCCGAAGTAGCTGGCCATTGAGAGGACCTCCCAAGAGAAAAGGGCAGCAACCCCTACCCGAATGACTAGTTTCCACCTGTAAGGTAAACCAAGAGCTTTTGTTTGTGGCAAAGTGGTTATTAGTTTTACTAAGTCGTGGAGTGAGGGGTACTGCCCCAATACGCAAGCCGTTAGACAACATTGGTGGCTGAGTGAATCTCCTCAACCTTTAGGAAGTCGAACATACTTGGGGTCCATATACATTTACAGTTGATAAAGCACATTTCTCTAGATCCTCCATGGATCATCTCCACCAGGAAAAAATAGAAAAAAAATCTCTTGTTGATTAAGCGCATTTCCCTCGAGGTGCCACATATCGCCACAGTATCAACTTCTAATTTTTGGTAATATATTATTTGTTTTAGATCTATTTCCATTGAAAATTCACTCTAACCCCCATAATTCCATTATGCATATTCCTTCCATGAGCACCCTATCCAAAATTCCACTTCTCGAAGCCCGAAATTCCACATTTATCTATTTTTAGGGTTTGCGATAAATTCTCTAATTCTCACCCAATTGTCTTCAAATTTTTCCACCGTGTTCATTTCCCAATTTTTCTCCTTCGTCCTTCTATGAAAAATTTTCAATTCTTTCACCCTTATTTTAAAATTCACATTTTATGCTTCCCTGTCCCTAAGAAAGTGTCCAAAACCTAGTTAGACCTCAATTACCCACCCGAGTTTTTCCCAAATCAAAATTTTCCTCTTCTAAAACCCTTTCTATTTTTTTTCGACCCATTTCCAAAAATAAAAAGAAAATTCCTGCCTATGGTTGTCTCCCGCACAAGGGAAAATAAACAAATGGAAGAAGAACTTGCCATCCTTAAGACCAAATTCAAATATCTTGGTCAAAAAAAAATCGGTATCCATCTGTTTGAGTCATTATCCAACCCACACATCTTTATTTGTTCAATTTGGCCTAGTTACCGATTTATCCTAAGTATTGACACGGATTACTGACATCGGCATCAACACACTTGCACACTACTCACATACACATCAACATACCAACACACTCCTTCAATCAGGGAGAAAATCTAGGGTGATCTGCTTGTCATAAGTGCACCAATTAGTTAACTGAATGTTGTTTCACCTAACAATTAGTTAAGCTAAGTTGGAAAGTCACCTTTCTCATTTCTTTGTCTATTTTGGGCTGATTTGAGTTAACTGGAGTGATTTAAGGCACCTCTAACAACTTCTGGAGACTTAGTTGAGTTTAGTTTACTTCATCGGAGCTGACTTGAGTTAGATATACGCCCCCACCTACAGGTTGACATGCAATTGAGTTCTATTCAATTAGACTCTGTCATTACTGCCTCTGATTCAGTTAGGGCTCAGTTGGAGTCAATTATGGTTGTGATTTATAGTGAAATGATGTGTTTACTGTGGATAACTGACACCTAATACCATAAAATAAATTGATAATCGATTGTGCCAGCGTTATCAAAGACTAAAAAATTAGGTACACCAAACCTAGTAATAATAGAAGGTTCTAAAAAAAATGACAACTTGATTGGTGTTTGCTACACGTAACACTGTTGTTTTTGTCCAATCGTTAAAATAATCGGTGGTAGTGATAATATATTTATGTTGCTTGGATTAGGGTTGATTGATTGGTCAGACTATATCCAAACCCCATTGCTAATACAGTCTTTCGATTGGAACTGGTTGTTTCTATTGAGCACTTTGTAGTTTGCATTTTTTTTTGGTTGATGATTATTTAATTTTTTTGCTCGTGTGGTGTTATTTTTATCGTGCATATTAGTCTATATCAAGTGGTATCAAAGTTTGCTTCTCAAATTCCTTCCTTCTTAAATCTAGCATTTGTTTCCTTTTAGTGTCGAGGTTCGCTTCCTATTGAGTGCCAACTTTTTCTTTTGTTTTATCTCTAGGGTTTTCTTCCATTTAGTTCCAAGGTTTGCTTCCTTATTATAATGTCCATATTTTCTTCCCATTAAGAAACCAATTTAGCTTCCTATTTAGAGTCAACAATAGCACCAATTATGGCTTCCATTTTAATGCCAAGTTTTTCTTCCCATTTAGACCCACATTTTGCTTCCATTTTAACATCTCATCTTCCTTCCTTTAGAGGTTCCACTTTATTAATTTAATATTTTTAATATCAATTAAAATTCTTAAATACATAATGGCTCTTAAATAACATATATAATTATAGAGTAAGATGCTGCAACTCATATATTTTATAGCATAACATTTATAATGATTTTTTATGGAGACAAATAACATCCATATAAACAAGAAAAATCGTTATACTTTTTAAATCTCCATAAAAAACATCTACAACTGCTAGTATATATAAATTAACGTGATAATTCATATAACATCATCATCATTTATAACAAGTGAGTCAAATATAACAATATCAAATAAATGTAATGCCAAATAATGTATATCTAAAAAAAAGATAGATCACGTTTCAAATTTATATCATAACATTTATGAAGAATTTTAATTCGAATTGACAACATCCATTCAAAGTAGCAAAATCATCATACATCGTGAATATCTATCCAAAAAACATCAACCACTTCTAATTTATATATAAACTAACAAGATAATACGAGTAATATCGTCATCACATGCATACACATGCACGCACACATATATATAACTAAAACAAGTCATGAAAGTCAAATATGCCAGTAGACCAATAACATGTCAAAATGATACAACTGAGTATGATACATGTCAAAATTTGTAAGTCAATATGATAACATAAGTCAAAATGATACATATAAAAGACAATGATATAAGCATCATAATGATATCTGAACAATAATCCATGATAGAGTCAATATGATCAACATTACTCGCTACCACCAATAATTGCCTCATCATCATCATCTTGATCGTCATCATCCTAATCGTCATCATCTCGATCGTCATCATATTAGTCGTCATCATCATCCTTATACCGATCATGATCATGATCATGATCACGATAAACCTCATCCTCTTGGGTATGATGTCCATATCCATCCACATCATCATCAACTCCCATATATGAACTAGAGCCAACATAATATGGATCATGGCCATCAACAATCAGATCTTCTGCCAGATTCATGTTCTCTAAAAAAACATTCAAAATGAAAAGTTAGTATTTATTTCATAGGAAATTGAAACATAATTATGTTACATCATATCAAACTGAACCATCATCATAATATTTATTACAACATATTAAATTGAACCATGATCATATTACATCATATCAAAGTGGACGTACCATAATCAAATACGAGATAAGTCACAACTAAGATGCCATTCCAAATATGTAAGAGATGCAACAATATTAATAAACGTTAGTAAAGATCATAAAAATGTTTTCTATACAATTTAACTATCAACTAAAGATTGTATTACATAACCTTAAATACCAACTCTCTCATGCCAACATATAAAAGTATTTTGTTAGTCAACATATAGAAGTATACATGCCATAATTCACTTGTGTCTTCGGATAAACCCACAAAGGCTATATTTTCTCATCGAGTGTTTCCCAAAGTTGGCATCTAGGTATTGCGGGCAATTTGAAATTTTGGCTAAAGTAGGGTTGGTTGCGTACGAGTTAGCCGTACCACCCACTATTAAAGTGCATAATGTTTTTCACGTTTCTATTTTAAAAATATATATTCATGATGCTACTCATGTGATCGATTGGAATGTGATCCATGTGGAACCCGAAGGAGAGTTTCAGGTGCGACTAGAGCATATTCTCAATAGGAGGAAAACTTTACTGCGGAACCATATCATCAGTCAAGTCAAGGTGCAATGGAAGAAACTTAATCCGAAAGAAGCTACTTGGGAACTGGAAAGTGATATGCGGGAGGCATATCTAGTCCCATTCCAAGAAGAGAAAATGGAAGAATAAAAACATAAAGTTAGTAATACCAAGGGCAACGTTATCCTCTAAGGGAAGGTGTATGTAATGCACCTAAAATTAATAATTATTATTTATTTCTGCTGAAAATACTTTATTTATTATTTTAAATATTTTTGACAGAAGGTAAAAAATATAGCATTTGTAATGAATTATTCTTTATTAATAGAAGATACTGAGGGGACATGAATGGAATAGTTGTTGAAGAATGTTTGCCGACCCACAAGAGGAAAATACAAGTGGTTGAAGACAATGAGTGAGAACTCAAGATGCAATAGGCATCATCCCAAAAAACTAGGTCACAATCCTAGTTCAGTGCTAAAGAGTAGGAGGCTCATAAATCACCAAGTCCTAGGAAAAATACTATATAATAGTATGTCTATAAGAAAGAAGGAGGCTAGCATTGGACGTGGATTGAATATGAGAATGCAAGAGAGGATGCATTAAAGAAATTTTCTCGTGTGGTTCAACGAATAGACTTGGGGGTTTTGGAGCAAGTAACTTGGATGCTCTAGGAGTTGGTTGGGTGGAACAACTATTCCATCTTTGTTTTTCCCTAGGAGTGGTTCCAAGTTTTTCACTCCTATTCTTATTCATTAACACTACTTACAATTAGCTTCCATGTTAATTAAATCATAGTCATTTATTTAAATGGAAATGTCTTACGCCTTTGGATAAGACAAGTATCTAACATGCAGTTAAATAGAATGAAGAAATTGTTTACAGTTCCGTATACTTCCTATTATGTTAACAACTATATCTATTGGTGTATACTACTCATGCATACAATTACATTAGATTTAGTTTTTCTGTAATACTCTATTTGTTATCTTCTCCACAATTTTCCTAGGCTATAAGTTAAAACTGATAGTATGTAGGATAACTGGATCTTCCTATGTTTATTAGTATAAGTCTTCATAATTCATGCTCAGGGAAGCCTGAGATAACAATATGCTTTTAATAATATAAATCATATATTATAGGCAAGATTTAGTGTTTATGAAATAGCAATCAGAACTATCATCTAGCTACATACAAACTGTAGTTTTGAAATCATCTACAGTCACAGATTTATTTTTATTCTTACACAACATATCTTACACAAACAATCTCATATGTTTAAACAACTACATGACAAACATAGTTAACACGTAGACAAATTTTTTACGGATCTCAATAAAATAATCACAACCGGATCGAAGATCCATGTAACCTGATCGCATACATCTACAAAATAAACAATCATAGATATAAGGGTGTTCTTCTTAAGACTAGTAGTAATCCCATCTATGATGTCTACCTAGATTTAAAGTTGCAGCCAGGAAGATCATGTTCAAATCCAAATCGAATCACATATGTACTATCTAGTAAACCACAAGTTTACACTTTCAAGATATTCCACATAAGTCGCTTAGGCATTAAATAAGATTATCCAAGTATGGTCGTAAGCCCATGATCATGGATTCCATTACTAAACCAAAAGATTAACAAAAATTACACATACATGAGTCAAACCAGTGTTGTATAAACCAATTAAAACCATCATATGGGTTATTGTTAATATAAATACTAATATCTCTACCTGTATTATAAAAAGAGATAAATACCATACATAGTAGTTAAAACAAGAGTTGTATGTAAACCCTTCTATGGGATATATATATATTTATATTAATATTAACAATATCATTATTCAAGGAGCTAAGTTCTAACTCATAAAAATGATACTCAAGAAACATAGTGTAATTCTCAACAGAGACCCTAAGGGTCGTGCCATTTAAGTATACCATAATCACTTAAAGAACCGAATGTAGGATTTTAGGAGTGGATGTAAGTCCATATTCGATGGATTCCACTAGTTTTAACAACCACAAATAAAATCCAAATAACAGAACCAACGATGTGGAGGAAAGACCATCCACAATGGCACCCACAGTACCATCACAATCGCTAAGGTTTAAAACCATTTACACTTAAAAACACTTACAAATAAACAAGGCCGTAAAGTCTTCTGTACATTATATTTTTATCCTTTAAGCAATATGAACCTAGAATCTTATCTAAGAGAATAACATGCACAACAATAATCACAAGAGACAAGAGAAACAAAGAATTTTCCTCAGGAAACCATAAAGGAGAAAACCCCGCAGCTTCCTCATAGATAGAATGAGCACCAATGGCAGCAATAAAACCCAAAGACATAAAAGATGATATCCAAAAGATATTTTCTCTCTCACTTATGTGAGATCTTACTCTCTAACTCATGCGTGCCAGTTGAGTGAGTGTGTGTGTAAAATAGAGAGACTCACTCTCTATTTATACTAATTTCTGACTTGACAATTACTTACGAGGCTTGACATCTATAGGAGAGTCTAATAACCCTAGTGCCCCTCAACTATAGGGAATTTTCCCTCCGATCAACAAGGAGTGTTAACCTTAACTCAATTGTGGGGACTATTTCCCCGACTTACGATGGAGGGTTAACCTCAATGAATTTACATAACTTTATTATATTAATGACTCTCTTGATAGGAACATCAGGGTACAATGAAATAGAAATGATTCTCCCGATAGGAACATCGGGGTGAAATATAAGATATACAAGTGAATACATTCCGAAGTTACAAATACATCAACACTCTTTCTTAACTAGGAAGGTATTCGCTTGACACAGTTCATCAGCACAAGTATTCTTCTCTAGATCAAGTCTATATTATCATCAACGCTGGATCATCATTGGATCATCATCGAAACTGGATCATCACTGGATCATCATCATCATTGCTTCCGCTATCTCAATTAATTGGTGCTATCTCTCAATTCTACTTGTCATAGGAAGTTCTACAGAGTTATCCCTTTTCATGCTGGTTGTAGGCCTAGCCTCCATGTAGGCCTTCATCTTCTTCAGCACTTAGATCTGACCATGGGAGGAACACATCCAACAACCATGTTAGAAAGGCCCGCCCAACACTCACATCTGACCATGGGAGGAACACAT
Source organism: Pseudotsuga menziesii (assembly GCA_001517045.1). Lineage (NCBI taxonomy): Eukaryota > Viridiplantae > Streptophyta > Pinopsida > Pinales > Pinaceae > Pseudotsuga > Pseudotsuga menziesii. The sequence continues at coordinate 22,454 of LPNX010536634.1, forward strand.
CCAACAACCATGTCATAAAGTCTCTACACTTACATTTGACCATGCGAGGAACACATCCAACATCCATGACAGAAAGGATCTGCACTTACATCTGACCATGGGAGGAACACATCCAACAACCATGTCAGAAAGGCTCTGCACTTACATCTCACCATGGGAGGAACATATCCAACAACCATGTGAGAAAGGCTCTACACTTACATCTGGCCATGGGAGGAACACATCCAACAACCATGTTAGAAAGGCACACGGACTCATCACTTCCCCTTGGAGGGAACCTCGATCTGGAGAACACCAAGCTTCTCCCTAAAGTACTCAAACTTCACTCTAGCTAATGGTTTGTCAACACATCAACTATCTGCTAGTATGCACCATATCCCGGATATAGTGATATTTGATATCGATATGCTTCGACTTGTCATGGAATACCGGGTTCTCAAACAACTTCACACAACAATGGTTGTCGCAAAATATACAATTAACATCCAGCTGGAGATCAAATAAATCAGATAGTAGCTTCCTAAGCCACACTGCCTCACAAGTATCCAAACAAGCTGCGACATACTTTGATTTGGCTATACTCAGTGCCACGCATGATTGCTTCCTGCTAAACCAAGAGATCACACCTGATCCCATACTAAAGCAACACCCCGAAGTTATCGTCTTATCGATGGCAATGCCTGCCCAATATGAATCCACATAACCTTTCAGGTTAATCTACTGATTCGCCTCATACTTGAGCCCATAATCAACCGTACCCTTCAAGTACCTCAAAATATGCTTTGCAGCAATTAAGTGAACATGTCTCGTATCTGTCAGGAACTGGCTCAATGTGTTCACAGCAAAGCAAATGTATGGTCTTGTATTGGTCAGGTATATCAAGGATCTAATCATCTGACAATACATCATAGCATCAACCGACTCCGATGAAGAATCACTCAATATCTTCAGGTTCGATGCCATAGGTGTGGTCATGGACTTGCAGTCCATCATCCTGAACCTCTTCAGGATCTCTACTGCATACTTCCCTTGTCCCGAGGATATTCCATTCGCATCCTGCCACACCTCCATGCCTAGAAAGTAGTGCATCATATCCAACTCCTGCATCTCAAAATCGGCACAACCTTAATGAGTTCCTCTTTTCTGTCAGGAACAAGTCATCGACATATAACAGGAGTAGCACTGGTCTTTCGCCTTCAACCTTGAAGTAAAGGTTGGAATCCGCTTTATTCTCAGTAAAGCCTAGAGTCATCAGTAAGTTGTCCATCCTGTCATAACATGTCGAACCTCAGGATCTTCTGCAGTCACTCCCTCTGAAGCGGAGCATCATTCTCCCTTTTCCTGTCATACTCTATGCATTGAAACATTCTGTACCAAAGTGACAAGTAGCTTCCTCTGCTACTAATATTCTATGTATCCATATAGGGTCACTGGATACCAAGATCCTCTATCTTGAACCTTTTCAAAATTTCTTCTCGCAGCCATCTTTGAGGTTGTCATCCTCTATAGGATTTCATCTTCAACGTTTTAGAAAAGGTTAATATCTTCATCACTCTAGGTGATCTTCAAGTTCCTCATGTATGTGTTATCCCATGGGCGTCTTATGAGCTCGTACAAGGCCTTCTTTCATTTGCACACATGATTCTTCCTGTCATGTGTCTTAACTCCTAGTGGCTACAAATGTCTCTTCATAGTCTATGCCTTCTTTCTGTGAGAAGCCTCGTGCTACGAATATTTCCTTGTATCCCACGATGTTTCCATCTACTGCATGATGGATCATATAGATCCATATGGAAGACATTATTGATTTCACTTTAGGTCTTGATAGTGCATCCTAGACATCATTCTTCTTGAACTGGAATTCTCCTTCCCTTTCTTCTTGGCTACTTCTTCATAGCGGCAAGGATCTGTATCAATGATGTCTCTCAACAGTGTCACATAACTGGAGTGTCTCCGAGGCCTCTTTATTTCTTTCAAAGTATCCTCATATTATTCTTCGTCTTGGAATCTTTCTTGAACTGTCGTCACTTATTCTTTGGAACAAGTCTCATCCTTCTTTTCTTGTAGGTGATTGTACACGATCTTTCCTACAAGTCAAATGCATTTTTATGGTTATAAACATTTCATAAGGCATATTCAAAATGGAAAATTATGATGCATAAAGATATAATCATGCAACTATTTTATCCAATACAACATTCATCCATATCTCACCGAAACATTTTTAGATGCCTTCCATCTCTACCAAGACATCATTGAGATTGTGCACTAATCCAATATGTCAGCAAAAAGGTTTCATTCTAGATAACTAGCAATGGAGAGTTGTATAGCACCATGAGATACTTACCCATCACATGCATATTAGTAGTATACTGTCATTAATGCAAACATTCTATCATGCATAACACTTCAACTGAATATAAACAAATGCATAACAAAACAATATCATGAAATGACAAATGAATACTTATCTTTATTTGTTTCATTGGTAGACTCCTTCTTTCAGCTTCATCATCTTCTTCATCTATAACAGCATCATTTCTTATCCAAATACCCAAGATGGATAAGGGGCTCTTCAAAAATTGAGTTCTTCATATTCCTCATCGCTTGAGGGATCTTCTTTGAATCGTGAGTGCTTGATATTCAGTTGCTCCCATATTCTCTTCTCTTATTATGGGTAGAGCTTCATCTTGTGTGTGCTCTTCCCAGAGTCTGTCGAAAGTAATCGCTTCCTTCTTGCACACAATCCTCGAATGAATGAATTCCATGATCTTGGGAGGTCATTCAAGGTGGTTATCACAACGTCTATATTCTCTACTTCTTCATCCACTGCTTCAAGTTGTTCTTTGATTTGAAAGACCCTTGTAAAGTATGAATGTATGGTCTCTGCATTCTGGATCTTCACATTCTTCAACTAGTTTCTTAAAGTAATCTTCTGTTTATGTTCTTCCCTTCAAATAGCTTGGTCAAGGAATCAAACATCTCTTTAGGTGTCTTTAGGGAAGACACTTGTGGTATAAGGTGATCCTTGATTGAATCATCAATGATCTTGGTGGCCTTGACCAATTTCTTCTTGTGTAAGGATTTTAGCCTCATCTCCCTTTGGAAATGGAACCTTTCCACTTATGTAGGTGTCCAATTTCATTTTCTTCAAGAACGAGTGAGATGCAATACTTCCATGCTACGAAGTTGTCAGTTTCACCAAGCTTGTCATCAAGCTGGTGTGATTAGTCATTTTGAAATGATAACCTCAAATGTAAATAGGAAAAGATTAGATATTACCGATATGAGGTGTTCATCCTCGTTTCAGAGCTCACTCGTCTAGGGTTTGTCAAAGAAACCTTAATTTTCAAAACATGGAATATTTCAGATCTGAATCGATATAAATATAGAACTCTTCAAGGAGAGCTGTCCAATGTACTCCTTTTCTGAAAACAGTGGAGGGAATCTCCTGGAACAAGAAGCCCTAGTTTACCAATTTCTTCTGCAAAAATGCCTGATACTGCTTCTGCGGTATCTCCGAAAGTACTACTCTTATGTGTATGCAATTTTGTACTGCAGTACCCTCGTTTGTCTTCTCTCCAACACCATAGGATTTACCATAATTGGTTTCACCAATTGGGACTTATGATGGTTTTCCCAAGGCTACTTATTTTAGGACTTTTCATCATAGAGAACGTGTACGGACTGCTTCGTGTCCTTGTTTCATCATTAGGGTATGAAAATTGTACCACAGAAAGTGCATTCTATTCCCTGTATGGAACATCTTACGAAATTTAATTTGGACATTTGTAGCCAGAGATATAGAAATTCTCCCAAGGTGTCCTATTTAGGGATGAATCATGGAAGAGGCTGGAACCCCAATCTGGAGGAAACATATCTCCTAGAATATAGCGATTCTGAGGATGAAATATTTACACAAGGTACATCAGGATTTTATCTTCAGCCTGTGAAAATTTTGGCCCCCGATACTTCTTCAATCCCAATATATAGTGAATGTACCAAAAATACCTCTTTTAGTATTTTAGGGTTTTTCACGCGCGACGTCAAACTAGGGTTTGACTTTCCCACAATTTTACCCAACCAAAATTCTCTACCTTGGTCTCTAAACTTCTATTTTGATTAGGAGATAAATCCTATGCTGAGATCACTCAAAATTTCCTCTTTTGTAAAAAGCCCTAATTTCCCACACGAAAAACTCAAAATGTCGAGAATCAAATTCGGCTTCGAGAGAAAGATGCACCCTTCAATGGAGAGTTATCCTAGCCTCCTTTTACCGATGATCTGTATAGAGATACCCAAAAAGTAAGAAGCCCTATATTTTGTAGCTGCATAGTGTCTTCTTCTCAGGTTAGCTCTGATACCATGTTAGATTTTTATCTTTTAAGCAATATGATCTTAGGATCTTATCTAAGAGAATAACATGGGAAAAAATAATCACAAGAGACAAGAGACACTTATAATTTTCCTCGGGGAAACCATAAAGGAGAAAACCTCCCAACTTCCTCAGAGATAGAACGAGCACCAATGGTAGCAGTAAAGCCCAAAGACAGAAAATATGATCTCGAACAGCTGTTGTCTCTCTCACTTGTGTGAGATCTTCCTCTCTCACTCATGCACCCCAATTGAGTGAGTGTGTGTGTAAAATAGAGTGGCTCACTCTTTATTTATACTAATTTTCGACTTGATAATTACTTACCAGGGCCGACATCTCTAGGAGAGTCTAATAACCCTAGTGCCCCTCAAATATGGGGAATTTTCCCTCCGATCAACAAGGAGGGTTAACCTTAACTCAATTATGGGGACTATTGCCTCGACTTACAATGGAGGGGTAACCTCAATGACTTGATTATATTAATTGACTCTCCCGGTAGGAACATCGGGGTACAATGAAGTAAAAATGATTCTCCCGATAGGAACATCGGGGTACAATATAAGATATACAAGTGAATACATTCTGAAGTTACAAATACATCAACACTGTAAACAGAGGGTAAACCCCTTGAGGGTTGAACTTTTTAAAATTTTGTTATGTAGAGCTGGAGTCCTCTCCCCTTGGCTCCTTAATATCAGGCTTAAGTACGTGCAAATAAACTCTATATATAAGATACGGTGGTTGTATGGTACAAATCAATGAGAGTAAGAAGAAAAGAAACTAAGTTGAGGTTAAGGTTACCTAATCGTTTTATAATGCAGGCCTGGGAGTAAGTGTCCCTGTCGCCTCCCTCTTCAATGCCCTCCTCCTACATTTGGTTTTTAAGTTATAGTTAGAACTATTTAGATATATGAAATAAAACTTTAACAAATATTATTAAAAATATTATAGATACCTTTGGCGAGTTGCAGAGAGGACCGGGGGTTGGATCCTCTAGGGTGGCCGTTATCCATCCTCTGTATGCACCCATAATAGTGTACTATTAGTAAATTTTGTTGACACTGATATTTACCAAACAAAAACACAGAGATGAGTCCCTAACTTTAACATGTTAGCCAGACATCGTGCTTGGTCGATTTTGATGACAGGTTCGTTGAGGTGCAAGCAGTGGGATGCAGACTACCATGAAAGACATAGAAGCACAAGAGTACCTTGGGAAATAATCGGGCACAATGTTTCTAGT
>LPNX010536643.1:0-22121 GCA_001517045.1 Pseudotsuga menziesii
TAAAGACTGCACATTAATACACGCACCATCAACTACCATGTACCAATAACATAAATTATTGAATGCAGGATATGTTATACCAATATAGCTGAAAAACAAGGCAGTGAATACTTAACAAATTCTCTTCGCATAATTGATAAAAACGAATTATAACGAACATAGAAACATAAGAAACACAAATACCAGCAACTGAAAGATGTCTTAAACGCAAACAAGTTTTAAAACTTAATAAACGTGAATCCAACATCACCAGTCCAAAACATCATGACGACTGGCAGCAAACCGCCAAGCAGCCCAACCAGTAAGAACTAGCAGTTCAGTATTTGCATTCCCAATAGTATCCTCCCCCCTTCTCTACGTTGTCTATCAGTCTATTCAATACATTTCCTTTTCCCATAATAGCATGCTTAAGATTCAAAAATAGATCTTCACGATCCCTAACTAATCGTTAAAAGAAAACGACAAGTGAAACCTGTCGTGTTTCTTTTAACACATAATCGTTCACCTATCATATATGATCATGAAACAAAACATGAGAACCTGTTAGACCAATTCTCCAATCCTCGATTCGCTTCCAGAAATGCAGGGATTATACACATACTGATATCCTCAAAATCAGGGGAATATATCTCCTCGTTAATATCTGCGATAAACAAGAAAAATACTCAGAATATATAAAAATATATGGAACCGAATCATAAACCAATGATCTTGACAGAACAAATTACCTAAAATTCATCAATAGAACAACATGTCATCAACCACTATATATTAACCGGGGCATTGAAAACCTGGATGTTTACTCCACTGGAGTGACTGGGCGAAGGTGCCTTAAACTGCATTAGAGCAATTTGAGCGTTAAGCTCGCGTAGCTTTTCTTCATTTCTTTCGTTTTGGTCCTGTAGTTTAAGGACACGCCTTATAAGCTTGTTTTTATGGTTTTTTAATCGCAACAGATGCTTGTCGCTGGCGTCTATCTTTTCTTTCAAACCCTGATTATCAATTTTTAACAAATCTCTACTGGCAGATATTTCACTTATTTTTTCTCCATTACACGGACTCTATCCAGTAGACAATTAACAAACATGGGGTGAATGGTTTCCCCGATTTCATGTAAAATAGCCGAAGTCGCTTTGACCGACTTTTCATTCATGACTGAATCAGTCACGCAATCAACACGAGTCTCTAAGATTTCCTTATCCACGACTGGTGGACTTTTAGACTCAGGCGTAATATCAACTTCTGGCTGGGCTGGCTGGACCTCGACCGAAACAGAGGGGATCTCAGAATTTTCTTGAACAGTCACCGGGTGACTTGGGTCGACCGAATCAGTCCTTAAATCAGGATATATAATGTTATCATTTTCATGGGAAGACAGTGTAATCTCCTCATCGTCGATTACCACTGTCTCAACAGGAGTCTTATCATTCTCAGACCTTTTCACAGTTTTGGCTCTAGCCATGCTTCGGGTCAATCTCCTACTTGGCTTAGGCTTAGGCACACTTCCCCGACGACTACCAACTTTGTCACGAGCGCTTGATGGCGTGACAGGTGACAAACCTGAACCTTCTTTACTATGAGTAGGACGTAAAGACGCAAGACTAACATTATCCGGATTAACCACAGGTACTCAAGAGGGTTCCACATTCTTAGGACTAGGGTCTGGTGTAGGTTGATTCGACGAAGCCGAACCCAAAACCCTATGCTTACCACAGTCGGCAGGGTTACCAAACATACAATGGCAAAATTTTGAAAAGCCATTAACTTCTACAAATTGTTCCCAAGACCGACCCGATTTTACCAATTCACTTTCAACCAAAATGCGAACCAGACCATGGTGGAATAAACTATGGCTTAAATGCTTCGGCCCTTTCTTGATAGCATTTGACATCTTAAACAAGCTGTGCAAGAGGTAATAGGGAAGATTAATTTGAAACCCTATAAAAGCTGCCATTAAACGAAGGTGATACACATAATCCGATGACAGTCGACCCTCACAGGTAATATATCTATGAATTAAATCGAGAACAGGTCTCCATTCCTTACGAAAATACTTACGTGCGACACCGGCGCGAAACGAGACCTCCTGTGTTGGGTTTTTCAGCAAGCTGCGCCACTCTGTGATTTCCATTTTTTGGTACTTAAACCATTTCTGCCCTGTCAAAGGCAGACCAGTCGCATGCGGGATAGACCTTTCGTCCACCCTGAAACACAGATCTCCTACCTCGACTTGATAGTTCATCAACGACATGGCAAAAACCCGGGTAACCTCCGGGTTTGAATCGGAAAACTTCCACAGGAAATGCAACCATCCTACCTCCTTGACCTTGTGCAACAGATCGGAATTTGACTCCAACAAGGTTAATTCGCGAGGCTCGACTCGAACAACAGGGGCCATCCCTGTCAACTTGCGGGCGAGACAATGCGCACAGCAAACCTGCCACCAGAGAATTAGTGACAGAGACGCGTACCGAGAGCACTTAGACCCAAAACCTGGCAACTGTAAATAATACAGGGAAAAAACTATATTTGGACGCAGGTTAAACCCCTGTAAGCTCAACGCAGTCGGATCCATCATAGTTCGAAATGGTGAGCAATAACGACGGCCGAAGTGTTAAAACCCGATTCTATCATAATCTCTTCCAACTTAAATGACCAGGGTGTATGAGTTGTACACATGACAGACGTTCCAATAACTAACCGCCACGACCAAGCTTACGTACAGAGACTGAGACGTGGATGGAAGAGAGGTACGAGTGACATCATTGCACTCTAAATTTCCCTGGAGTGTGACTCGTGCCAGAGATTTCACGCATCGTGCATTCATTTCTATCTCAAAGGTGGCGAACGACAACATAATCCCAATGATACCTTTGGCAATCAATTCATCTGACTTACCCGATTCATATCTCGACAAACATTAGGATAAACCCAAGAATAATATATTTATGTTCAATCGACCATCGTTAATCACCATTGCATCTTTGCTAGACGAAGGTTATGAACATGATATCATAACATATTCTTAAGCATGTAATAGAACATATCCACTATAATGTTTGTTAAAGCATGGACTAGTAAGTTTACATTATAACCGCAAATTCTAGTCAATACTCCTAGGGATAATATCAACCAACCCATAACTCAAAAACCATTGACATCATTGTTCTAAGGTTGCTCATGAAATTTGTTCAATTGGGATGCAGTATTTCAATAAATCAGTAGCTAGAGAAAAATCCACCATTCAGTAGCTAAGTTTATCCCTTCTAAACTTAAGACATTGCATCAAACAAAATGGGATTTTGTTTGATGCAATAATGATTTTAGAAGGCTGTTGAGCAGGTGCACAACAGATTCATATTTTGATCATGGTCTAATGGATAGTACATAAAATGTAGATTCTACTGTTGAAGACATATTGATTCAAGGACATATTGATTTACTCAAAGAATAAACAGGAAGACGAATAACTCCTAAGGATAATTTTACAAGTGTTAAGAAAACAACAACTGTTTGCTAATTTTATCAAGTGTGACTTCTTTAAAGACAAAGTTCAATATATAGAGCATGTATTTTCTAAAGATCGAATATTAGTTGACCACGACAAGATTAAGGCTATCACTGAATGGACAATTGCTAAGAATGTAACGGACATAATATCGTTAATGGGGATTACCAGTTATTACCAAAAATTTATTAAATGGTTTTCTAAGATATCCTACCCCATAACCTCACTACAGAAGAAAAATAAGAAATTTGATTGGAGTGAAAAGTGTACTAAAAGTGTTAATAAACTAAAACACATGTTAACCACCACCCCTATCTTAAAACTTGTTGACCCTTTTAAGGATTTCATCATATGCACCAATGCATGTAAGGAAGGATTAGGTGGGGTGATAATTCAAGAAAACTACATCGTGGCCTATCAGTCTATAAAGTTAAAGAGCTTGAGAAGAACTACATTACACATGACTTAGAACTTGCTGCAATTATACATGCACTAAACATGTGGTGACACTACATCATCATAAGAAAATTTATGTTGATCTCTCAGATAGCACAAGCTTAAAATACTTGTTTGATCAACAAAACCTTAATGCTAAACAAGCAAGGTAGTTGTCATTATTAAGTGAACATGAATTCAAAGTAAAACATATAAAAGGGAAAAATAATAAGTTTGTCGGTGCTTTAAGTTGTCATGCAAACTTACTATTTACAAGTAGTAGCTATGAATCAGATTTAGAAAACAAAATCTTAAATGCAGAAAATTTTGATAAATAATATCAAAACCTAAAAGAAAATATTGCAGAAAATGAAAAAAACCAAATAAAAACATATTGAACCTAAATGGAAGAGGGTTACTGTACATTAAATCATATTATACATACCAAATTTAGTAGATATTAAGTGAACGGTTACGGATGAGTTACATAAATGACCATATTCATGACACCCTGGATACTGGAAAATGATCACTATGATAAGAAAAGACTACTTTTGGACTAATATGAAAAAGAGGCAGTAGAATATTTAGCATCGAATTCCAACAAGTAAAAGAAGAACACCAACATTCATCAGGGTTGCTGCAACCACTACCCATTCTGGAATAGAAATGAGAAGTAATAGCATAAATTTCATAACAAGTTTACCTAGAAATTTTAAACAACACGACTCAATCATGGTCGTAGTGGAAAAATTAATTAAATAAAATCACTTTATTCCTGTAAAGTATACTTATAAGGTTTTTAACATTGCTGATATATTTATGAAATAAATTTTCAGGTTACATGCTATACCTAAGGTAACAATCTTCGACAGAGATGTAAAGTTTACAAGGAATTTTTGGAAGGCTTTGTTTAAAGGACTAGGCACACAATTAAATTTCAGCACTGCATATCATCCATGAATGGAAGGAAAAACAAAAATATTAAACCAGATTCTAGAAGACATGCGTAGAATGTATGTAATGGACAAATTGGGTAAGCGGGAATATTACTTGCACTTAGTAGAATTTGCTTACAATAATCATTTTCAAGTATAAGCTAGAATGAGTCCCTTCGAAATTTTGTATGGACGCAAATGTAACACTCCAATTTATTGGAGCTTTCCTGTCGATAAGTTAATGTTAGGAACTAAATTGTTAAAAGATATAAGACTAACAGTGAAATGAGTACAACAAAATTTGAAAGTTTCCCAAGACAGTAAAAAGAGTGATGCCGACTTGAAGAGAACTTCTCGAGAGATCCAAGTAGGAAAGCATGCATATATAAAGTTAAAACCCAAGAAAATCTCCCTAATACTAGGAATATATTCAAAATTGGCACCCAAGTATTGCGTGCCATTTGAAATTTTGAAAAAATTAGGGTCGATAGCTTACCAATTAGCCTTACCACCTACGATTAAAGTACATAATGTTTTTCATGTTTCCATTTTGAAGAAGTATTTTCATGATTCTACGCATGTAATTGATTGAAATGTTATAAATGTGGAACCCAAAGGAGAGTCTCAGGTGGGACCAGAGCATATTCTCGATAAGAGAGAATCTTTACTTTGTAACCATACTATTGGACAAGTCAAGGTGTAATGGAAGCACCTTAGTCCAGAAAATTTCACTTGGTAATTGAAAGTGATATGCGGGAGGCATATCCGATCCTATTTCATGATGAAATAATGGAATAATAAAAATGAAAATAATAACCTAGAGGATGTTGTTATCCTCTAAGGGGAGGTGTATGTAATACACTGAATTAAAACACATTATTATTCTTTTTGGAATATTTTATTTTTTTTAATATTTTTGACAAGAAAGTAAACGATAGATGTAATGGATTATTCTTATTATTAGTTAAAAATAATGGAAGGAATTAGAAATGAAATAGAATCTGTTGAAAGAGTGTCTATTGGCCCACAAGGGGAAAAGACAAGTGGTGAAAGCTACTGTTGGGCTCCAATCCACTAGTATATATTAGACCTTGCGTTTATGTCAATCCTGAGTTTGTAGACTTAGAGGCATATCCCAAATATAGAGACTCAAAGCTAGACCTAACTAGAAATCTAGTTTACCTATGAAACAAACTTATTGAAAGCTAGAATGTTGTGACTTGAAATACAAAAACTTCCTTAGAGAAGCAACTTCATTTGATCTCTGAGTTAAACAACAATTCATATGTGAAATGTTCTGAGATAATAAAAAAAAAATTAAACCTAACCCTAAAATATAGATCACGATACTCTCCCTATTATCTCAATATTGAAAGTAGTCAAACATTAATTTCCCTTACAGGAAGACATTCACAATGTATAATTGTCCTCAATAGATCATCATTGAATAAGCAATGTACAATGATTTGATATTGAATAAGCAGTCTGAACCATTCCTACAGAATGTGAATGATTAAATAACATATTTTCTAACCTTGTTCAAACAATCCAACTCGTTCTGCAATGTATGAGTTGTTAAATGAAGAAATCAAATTCTACAGGATTTAATAAAACATACCACTGGCAACGATATAAAAAGTGGTGTGAAGACTTGGCAAAGGGGGCCCTCCAATGCCTTGTTTACACACGCAAATAAAATCACAGAGCTCTAAACTTCAATTGCATTCACCATATCAAATTGGGCATACACAGTAATCAAATCCACGGTCTTGATTCCAGAACTATACGTTTATGATCCAGCAGGGTTTTTTCATATGTAAAATCAAGTACTTATACAATATTTTTAAAAACTAGAAATGCTACAAATTTGGAATACTAATAATGACATGCAACCCTCAAGATCCTCCATCAGATCCATCAAAATAGACAAAATCGAAACTGTCCTGCTTTTATGCTAAGTGGTAGAACAGGTGGTCATCTTTGACTGGCATTGGCTCGACACCTGTGAGAACCATATCATCTATTCGTTGGAAGTTTAACCATCCTTGGACATCAAGGATATTTCTCCCATATCTCAGTTTACTCCTACATAGCCTGGAAGTATCCAATCTAGGAGAAATTACGGGAAGTTAGCACATCCTGTAATTTTGAATAAAACCTTAATGTAAATGCCTTAAAAATCTCATAATTCAATTTGTTAAGAAGCAACAACATTTATACCTTTGACCAAAGTTTTGTGAATGAAATTAAGGTTTTATGGATCAGTATGAAGGTTTATGGAGGAAACTGGAAGGTATTTATATCACAAAAATAGGTCAAAATGGTGCCCAAAATCTCCCCCAAGAGGAAGCTGTTGCATGTCCTCATGCGCAAAAAGTATCCCAAAAAAATTGACCCTACTTATATCATGACCAAAATTTTGTTGCTGACCCTCTTCTTTTAATCCCCTATGTGAGATGATGCATCTGTAGAAGCTCGAGATGCATAAAGGACTTTCAGTTTCTCATACTTGGTTTTTTAAATCTTCTTTTGTTTATACCATCTATATGCGTGCTTGGAGATTCATGTCCTTTGAACTTTAATCTTCTAGTTCCTTTCCTTTAACTTTTCATTCCTCGGTTCTAATTCCTTTACTTCCAGTTTCAATCTCTTAATATTTTTACTGTTTTTGGACGTTTTCTTCTTTTCCATCTTCATTGGAGGCTGCACAGAATTGGTGTCCATCCCCAATTCTTCATTCTCTTGTACTGAATCTCCCTTCTTTTCTTCTTCCATAGTTTGTTGCTCTAAGAAAGGAGAAGTTGGATCATTTAATATTTCCTGTCTTGGATGCTTTTTCTTTTCTTTTTCTTGCTGCTCTAAGAAGATATTGATTTTTTGTCTACTTTATCACTTCATCTGAAATATTTTCAGTTTCTTGGATATATGTTTCTTCATGGACCTGCCCTATCTCACCTGTTAGATTTTCTTCTTGACTTTCCAAGGTTTGTATGTATTCATACTGTTTCTGTTGGCTTTCATCATCCTCTTCTAGTGCTGACTTATTTCGAGCTTGCTGATTCTTCCTTGGCTTTCTCTTATAAGTGGTGAAACTTTGATCTTGCTTTTGAAACTATCTTTCTTCTTTCATCACACTCCTGGTTCATATCCTTGTTTGAGGCTGTTTTGAGCTTGCTTCCTCAGAGTTGTCTTCATCATCTGTGATCATCAACACCTCTATTTCTTTCTTTTTTCCCTTTGGCAGTTTTGATCTTGTTGCTTCAGGGTTCTGTTCTCCATCCTTGGGTTATGTTATCATCAACAATTTGTCTTCTTTCAAACCTTTTTTAGGCAGCTCTTCTTGTTCTTCAAACTGATTATGAATTAAAAATTCTTGCCATGTTAGATTTTGCTTCTGTAACTCATATGTGATGATTACTTTGATTAGTCCACAGTGGAAAAGGCTTGTCATTTGATCTTCTCCATGATTTTGAATAGCCTTAGCCATCTTGTAAAGACTCTGTAATAAGAAATGGGGCATATTAATCTCACAATCACCTCTTAAATGCTGCAATAGATTGATATGGTAAAGATATACAATACTAAATTGACCTTCATAGGTAATGAATTTTTTTGGATGATATAGACTATTTCATCCCAGGGATGAACCAACTAGCTCCTTGGTATTCCCTTCTTCCAGTTCACTGTTCATGCCCTTGACCTGCACAGAAAGGGTATCCATGCCTTCTCCTTGAATTGTTTGGTTTTGAAGAATCTCTCTCCTTGCTGTGGTAAGCCAATGATTTGTGCCAAAATGTCTTCAGACAATTTGAAGTTCAAATTTCCCACTGTATCCCTTTCTCCATCAAACAAATCAGCAAAGGCTAGGCTAACATTATCATTGTGCCCATCAAACTTTTCAAAAAAAGTCACCCACTGTTTCTTTTCAAAATTTTCCATACATTTCTCATGAATATTAGTGGGATCGAATTTCTCTGGTTCTAATCTAGATACCATTTTGCAACTTTAATAGGAAAAGAAATATGCAACAGAAAACCTTAGCCTTGCAACTTTTATCTCTGTAAACGTTTTGTTATTCCAAAATGATACTCTGAAACTAGAATTTCTATTGATCTAGCAAATTCTTTGGCAAAAGATTTAAGTTTTATCTCTCCTTTGGCGTTATTGCTTTTCAATTTCTTCTGCGCGAATGCATTCTTCAGTAATCTAGTTCCTGCATCCTTCCTGTGATACACACCTTCTTTTCACTGTAAAATATTACCCCTATATGCCTTTGCATTACACAGCAATCGGGTCTTGCAGATGAAAGAGTGAAGTTTGGTTCAAAGAAGAATGACCATTTCAATATGCAATCCCGATGTCACTAGTTCATAATGTGATTTTCTAGGCACATTTATATATTTCCATGGGGGCATACAACCATGTCCTTTATAATCATTATCTGAACATGCCACTTTTTATCCAATCACTAGGTTACATACAAATTCTCAAGGAGAAATATTAAAGGTAAGGTTAGAACCATTTCATCTCTATACAATGTGCTTCAATTCCTTTTCATACCCCAGTGTTTGATTAATGAGTTGTAATGAAGGGATTTCTTCAATTGGAGTGGACTCTTTTCACCTTTCGGAAATACACACAGCCATCTTTATATCAAATGTTCTATATTCCATATATATTTTAACTTAATGCATAATGCACTAATATCTGGAGTATGAATATATATAAAAAACATTTGAATTCCATTTTTTTTAAACATTTCGCTTCCTGTTGAGAAGGAAACCCTGCCTGTAGAATGCAGTGTAGGTTTTGGCCATTGAAAATTTGCTTTTGGGATTGATTCTGACCACCATTTTGACCCCTAGGGTAGGATAATGAGAAGTAAATGGAATGTTGGCATGGATTGTGAAGGTGATAGAGTAGACATTCAGGCTTATGAGTATAGGTAGATATGTCATTACTTCGAAACAAAGAATCATGTAACTTTTAAAGCATAAAAACTAAAATCCTTACAGACTTTGCTTGATATCCCTTTATGATGTGCTTGCTGCTTGATGTAGTTGGTTTACAATTTGTTTCTGATTCAAATATGTCCTTCTAATGTCTACTTTTAAAAATGTCTTCCATATCAGGTCCCTTTTACTAAACTGGAAGTCAGGTCCCTCTACATTTTGGAAAAGAAACTTGGAACTATCTCATATCCCTTCTGCTTTGCTGGAAGTCAGGTCCCTCTGCATTTTGATAAAGACTTGGAGGGTTCGAAGAAAGAAGAAAAATAGAAAGAATGAAATGCTTATCCCCCTCATAGGCCTATTTATTGACTTGTCCTCAAGTCAAACAAGATCTTTATTAAGAAAAAAAAAACTACCTAAGAGGCATGAAATTTTCAAAATATTTTTGTGAATTTTCAATGGCCAAGCGAACCTAGTTTTCCAAAGAAAATTCAAGTTTATGTTGGGCCAGTTGCCTGGTTTTCACAACTAAACTCCCTTTATATATATATATCAAATTAGAAAATAGCTAAGAAGAAAGTGAAGGAGAAACACCAGTGTGTTTATCCATCACTTCCATCTCCCGTTGCTGTGAAATCTACTGTATGAAATCTTCTTTGTTGATAGGCTTGGTATAAAGTTTGAGCCGATGGCCATTGACCACAAATGCACGTGCTTCATCATCGATTGTTTGGAGTTTGACTGAGCCATTGTCATATACCTCTGCAATCTCATATGGACCAAGACAATGAGTTGTGAATTTGGCCTTGAAGTCTTTGAATTTTGAATCAAACAATAGTGCCTAGTCACCGATGTGAAATTGTTTCTTTTTGTTAAACTTGTCATGCCATTGGGATTTTTGTTGTTGTATCAAAATATTGTGTTCTATTGCATCATGTCTCATCTCATCTAGTTGATTCAATTGAAGTATTCTTTCTTGCTGTGCTTCAGAAAGATTCATCCCCAAATCTGCTGCTAACTTGAAGGTATGAATTTGAAATTCTATAGGTAGGAGGACTTTCTTACCATAAACGAGCTGATAAGGAGAAAAACTAGTACTATTTTTCCAAGTGATTTGGTATGCCCATAAAGCTTCAGTAAGCTTAGCTGACCAATCCTTCCTATGCATCTGAACAGTTTTGGTGATGATTCCTTCCAAAGTCTTGTTTCTAGTTTATCAAGTTGCTTCTGTAAGGGAGCTTTTGTATTTCAAGTCACAGCATTCTAGCTTTCAATAGGTTTGTTTCATAGGTAAACTAGATTTCCAGTTAGGTCTAACTTTGAGTCTATATATTTCGGATATGCCTCTAAGTCTACAAACTCTGGATTGTCATAAACTGAAGGTATAATCTACACTAGTGTATTGGAGCCCAACATTTGGCTTGTGGATGGTAAGGTGTATTTTTTCTGTGCTTAATATTGTAATTTGCTTCTATCTCCTACACTAGTTTGGAAGTAAACTAGGCACCCTCATCAGTGACAATCTCTCTAGGAACCCCAAATCTGACAAATATCTTCTCAAAAAGAAAGTTTACCACGGTCTATTCTATGGCTCTTGGTAATGGTTTGGCTTCCACCCACTTTGTAACATAGTCTGTACATACCAAAATGTACTTCTTCCCTTGTGATGGTGGATGAATCGAAACATTGAAATTAAGAGCCCACTTTTCAAATGATTCTATGAGGATTTGTGGTTGGAGTGGTATTTCATCATATCGGACTGGCCATCCCATCCGTTGACAAGTATCATAGCTCCTAACATACTTCTTAGAATCCTTGAAAATAAAAGGCGAGTAATACCCCAAATTGAGTATCTTGTATGCTGTTCTTTTCTCTGCAAAATGGCCACCACATGGTTCATCATGACATGCTTTCAAAATATCTAAAACTTCATCTTGTCGTATGCATGTCCTAATAATTAGATCATATCCTGTGTAAAAGAGATCACCATTGACCCATATATGCGTAGCACTTTGTTTAATAATCTTTTTCTTTTCTTTAGATGACATAGATGGAGGTAGCTGTCCTGATGATAAATAGTTGGAAATATCAGCATACCAAGGAGTGATAATAGAAATTGAAAACAAGTGTTCATCAGGAAAACTATCTAAAATAGGAACAACCTCACCAATATTGTGTAAGCGAGACAGGAAATCTGCCACTTGATTTTCTCATCCAGGCCGATATAAAACAATGATATTGAAATCCTGCATTAATAGTAACCATCTGGTTATCCGACCATTAGTAATAGATTTATTCATTAAATATCGTAAAGTTGAATGATCTGTGTGGACATAAATTTCGTAGCCAGTAATGTAATGACGGAATTTGTTCACAACATGAACTACTACCAACATCTCCTTTTCAGTGACTGTATGATTCAATTCTGCAGGTGTCATATTTTTACTGATAAAATAGATAGCATAAGTCATGGTATGCTCTTTTTGTACCAAAGAGGCCCCTATTGCAGTATCAGATGCATCAGTAGAAATATGGAAGGGCAATGTCCAATTTGGTCCCCTTAAAATGGGAGCAGTTGACAGCTTCTCTTTAAGTGTCTAAAATGCAGATTGACAGTTAATATCCCATTTGAAATGTACATCCTTTGAAAGTAATTTAAATAATGGCAGAGCTATCTTACTAAAATTTGCAATAAATCTACGATAATAGCCTGCATACCCTAAAAGGATTCTTATATATGTTTGATTTGTTGGCTCGGATAGATTTTCAATGATTTGAATTTTAGCAGGATCTACTTTTATTCCAGATGAAGAAATGTGATGTCCTAAAATTATCCCTTTATTCATCATCATAAAACACTTTTTGTTGCTAAGGGAAATATTTGAGTCAACACACATTTTTAAAATTTTCTCCAGGTTTGCTACGGAATCCTCAAAGGCACTTCCATGCACAAAAAAATCATCCATATAGACTTCAACACATTCATGAATTAGATTTCCAAAAATGGCCAAGACTGCTCTCTAAAAGGTATCTAGGGCATTACATAAGCCAAAAGGTAAAACCTTGTAGGCATATGTGCCCCAGGGACATGTAAAAGTGATTTTGTCCTGGTCCTCTTTTGCAATGCTAATTTGATTATATCCACTGAAACCATCTAGAAATGAAAAATATTCCTTTCCAGCTAAGGCATCTAACACTTGATCAATAAAGGGCAATGGAAAATAATCTTTTAATGTTTCCTTATTTAACTCCATGTAATCTACACATATCTCCCATTTACCATTTTTTTTAGGAACAACAACCAAGGGAGAAACCCATTGGCTGTCAGAGATAGGGTAAATAAATCCTACTTTTAATAACTTCTGCAATTCTTCCTTGACTATCTCTTTTAGTAAGGGTTTCATTCTACGTTGCGGTTGTCTGAGAGGTCTGATTTTATCATCTGTGTAAATGTGCCTTTTAACTTTTAACTTTTAAAAAAGGGAAATCATTAGTACCTTATATACCTCCCTTTCCAGAAAAGTTGGTCAAAAAAAAACTTTCAATCTCCCTACCTGATTTTGATGTTTTGAATGAGTTAACCAATGTATGTGTCAAAATTCCCCTACTGCAGGCTATAAAGGATATTCCAGTCTATACTAAAGCAGCTATGAAATTATGTCTTAATAAAAGAAGGAAGGATCCATAAAAAATTCATGTGGTAGGCAATTTAGCAGGATTAATGTCTAACACTGTTTTTATTGAAAAGTATGTAGATCCTGGAATCCCAATGGTCACAATTACTATTAACAATTTTTCAATTCCAAAAACACTGATTGATCTAGGTGCTGCCATTAATGTCATGACACTAGAGACAATGGAATACCTTCACTTGAAAAATCTCATACCAACCACTATAGTTTTGGAACTAGCTGATAGGTCTAAAATCACACCTGAAGGGATCTTAGAAGATATCATTGTTTATTTAGACTCCTGGGAGTATCATGTAGATTTTATAGTGTTGGAACCAAAGTCTAATCTAGGAGGGCATCCATTGATTCTATTAATGTAGGAATTCAATATCATTGTTTTATATTGGCCTGGACGAGAAAATCAAGTGGCAGATTTCCTGTCTCGCTTACACAATACTGGTGAGGTTGTTCATGTTTTAGATAGTTTTCCTGATGAACACTTGTTTTCAATTTCTATTATCACTCCTTGGTATGCTGATATTGCCAACTATTTATCATCAGGACAGCGACCTCCATCTATGTCATCTAAAGAAAACAAAAAGATTATTAAACAAAGTGCTAGGCATATATGGGTCAATGGTGATCTCTTTTACACAGGATATGATCTAATTATTAGGATCAATGGATGCCCTCCTATATTAGACTATGGTTCCAGCACTATAAAATCTACAGGATACTCCCAGGAGTCTAAAGAAACAATGATATCTTCTAATATCCCTTCAGGTGTGATTTTAGACCTATCAGCTAGTTCCAAAACTATAGTGGTTGGTCAGAGATTTTTCAAGTGAAGGTATTCCATTGTCTCTAGTGTCATGACATTAATGGCAACACCTAGATCAATCAGTTTTCTTGGAATTGAAAAATTGTTAATAGTAATTGTGACCATTGGGATTCCAGGATCTACATACTTTTCAATAAAAATAGTGTTAGACATTAATCCTGCTAAATTGCCTACCACATGAATATTTGATGGATCCTTCCTTCTTTTATTAAGACATAATTTCCTAACTGCTTTAGTATAGATTGGAATATCCTTTATAGCCTGCACTAGGGGAATTTTGACACATACATTGGTTAACTCATTCAGAACATCAAAATCAGGAAGGGAGACTGAAAGTTTTTCTTTGACCAACTTTTCTAGAAAGGGAGGTATATAAGGTACTAATGATTTCCCTTTTTTAACTTTTAACTTTCAACTCAAAATGGGCGTTTTAACTTTTATTCAAATTCCATGTCATCATGTGTTAGCCAATGAAATTGCTTTAAATTTGAAATACCGTATAGGTTTTAAACACTTTTTTAATATAAATTTGGGGATAGGTATCATAAAAAAACTATTCTTTTTGTTTGTATTTTTGACATATCTCCCTGTGTTTTTACTCAAATTTTGATCGGAAGAGCTCATTGGATGCGGAATTAAATTTTGCATCCAATGAGTACCCACTCGGCATACTTTTGACGGACCCCTCTACCCAAAAAACAAGAAATACCTGAAAAAATGGAATGATGATGTCATCATTCCATTTTTTCAGGTATTTCTTGTTTATGGGGTAGCGGGGTGCGTCAAAAGTATGCCGAGTGGGTATTCATTGGATGATGAATTTAGTTCCGCATCCAATGATCTCTCCCGATCAAAATTTGAGTAAAAACACAGGAAGATATGTCAAAAATACAAACAAAAAAGTAGTTTTTTTCTTTTCTTCCTCCAAAATTAATAAATATTATTTTATTATTTTAACAATTATTTTATTAGTTCATTTTAGGAGGCCCATTTTGAGTTGAAATTTCCTCTAATGCTTCTCCGAGTGTGATTTTTCTATATTTAATTTTTTTGGAGTTTTCTCATTTTCTATTTGTTCTTCTAAAATAACAGGAGATTCTTTTTGTAAAGTTTATCCAGATCTTAAGTTGATATTTTGAAGTGGGAGGATTGAGTAGGAAAGTGTCATTCCATCATCAACATTATACACGGTTTTATCCATTTTGTTATTTGGATTTGGGATTGGCTGGGCTGACAATTGTGTTGGTCGAGCTGGAGGATGATTGGATGGAAATTGAAGCTGTTGAGGTTGTTGGCCTAGTTGAGGAGCAAGATTAGGTTGTTGGAAAAATATGGCTTGATTCTGCTGGTATTGGGGATATGCAGAAGCTTGTTGATAGGGATGTAAATAGGCCTGTTGGTATGTCTGGTTACCATGAGTTTACCCTCTCCAATTTGGAGCAGATTGAGCTAATTGAGGAGACCAAGTTTTCCAGGGCATGGGTGCACTCCATGAATTCTGAATAGGAGTTTGATAATTTGAATGAAACTGCTGCATAGGATCTTGAGACATACCTGAAAATTGTGGCTCCCAATGTCTTCGTTGTCCCATAAAATAGAGAGACTCCATGCTTTGATTCTCCTCCATTCGAGCTTCCTGCAATTCTTTCAATCTAGGGAAATCATCAGTTTTGTGATTTGAAGTACATAAGCCACAAATTTGAACAATATTCAAAGGACATTCTTTTAATGGGTGTTTCTTTCTACATTTTGGGAAAAAGATAGACAGGGCTTGATCTTGTTGATCTTGTTGATATTGTTGTTCTTGTCTTTTCTTGGTCTTTGATGTTTTGACCTGGGTGCCTAAGGTACTCAATAGATCAGTCTTAAAATCTTCTAATAGTTTCCCAAGCTTACCTCTGGAGATACCACTGGTTGCAGATTTAGTTACTTTGAAAGTTACATCTTTTTTCCCATTTCTAGCCTTTCCTCTTGAATACTTCTAACATAAGTATTGTATCTCATCAAAGGGTAATTAAGAGATGTCACCTTTGCCCATAACATTAAAAATATCTATATATTCTTCTCTTATTCCTTTTAAAAATATTTTCCGAATGATCTTAGGTGTCAAAGAATTGTATTTGGATTTCTGCAGGTTGTATGAGAATATTTTTAGATACTTTTCCAAGCTTTCATCTTCCCGTTGAGACATTCTGAAAATGTCATCTTTTAAATCCCTTGATCTACAATATGCCTGATATTTTCTAAGAAAAATTTTCCTCATCTCATCCCAGCTAGTTATAGAATGCTCTCCTAATCCCACGAACCATTTGAACGCAGCTGCTTTAAGAGTAGCAGGGAAAAGACGAAGTTTGTGAGTGTCATCAGTATATCCATAAGTTCGACACAAGATATCAAACTCGAATAGGAAAGAATCCGGATCTTCATAAGTCATACCATAGAAATTTGGTAGGACAGATGGTGGAATATTCTTCATCTTTACCTCTTCCCCTAGGATGATGCTAGTGTCCAAGATGAGGAATTTAAAGGTGGCTTCCTGATCTTCTTCTGTTATTTCATCCCTCTCATGTTTCCTCTCTTCTTCCTTCTCATCTCTCCTCTCTTCTTCCCTTCTCTCTTGTCTTAGTTTATTTTCCATTTCTAACCTTCTCTCATACTCCCTTCTCTGTTATGTAGTTGGCCCTTTTGATGTTTCTTCCTCAACCATTTAAAAAGTATCAACTGTTGTAATGAATCCTTTTTTATTAGATAAAGAAGTTCCTGTTACTTCTATTTTTTGGGGTTTTTTGATAAATATTCCTTTCTTGTCTCTTTTTCTTGACATATAACTAAAATCTACTTTGTGTTTTTAAATTTTCTTTTTATTAGAGAACTAAAGTTCTTAAGTTTGCTTCTAAAATGCCTCCCCGACAATGGCGCCAAATGTTGAGCTCCAATCCACTAGTGTATATTAGACCTTGAGTTTATGTCAATCCAGAGTTTGTAGACTTAGAGGCATATCCCAAATATAGAGACTCAAATCTAGACCTAACTGGAAATCTAGTTTACCTATGAAACAAACCTATTGAAAGCTAGAATGTTGTGACTTGAAATACACAAAATCCATTAGAGAAGCAACATCATTTGATCTCTGAGTTAAATAGCAATTCATATGTGAAATGATCTCAGATAAAAAATCAAATTAAACCTAACCCTAAAATATATATCACGATACTCTGCCTGTTATCTCAATATTGAAAGCAGTCAAACATTAATTTCCCTTACAGGAAGACATTCACAATGTATAATTGTCCTCAATAATTCATCATTGAATAAGCAGTCTGAACCATTCCTATAGCATGTCAATGATTAAATAACAGAGTTTCTAACCTTGTTCAAACAATCCAACTCGTTCTACAATGTATGAGTAGTTCAATGAAGAAATCGAATTCTACAGGATTTAATCAAACATACCACTAGAAATGATATAAAAAGAGGTTTGCAGACTTGGAAAAGGGGGCCCTCCAATTCCTCGTTTACACATGTAGAGAAAATCACAAAGCTCTAAACTTCAAATGCATTCACCATATCGAATTAGGCATACCGTACTAATCAAATCCACAGTCTTGATTCCAAAACTATACGTTTATGATCCAAGAGGGTTTTTTTCATATGTAAAATGAAATACTTATACAATATTTTAAAAAACTAGAAATTCTACAAATCTGGAAGACTAATAATGACATGCAACCCTCGAGATCCTCCATCAGATCCATCAAAACAGACAAAATCGGAACTATCCTGCTTTTATGCTAAGTGGTAGCATAGGTGGTCATCTTTGACCGGCATTGACTCGACACCTGTGAGAACCATATCATCTGTTCATTGGAAGTTTAACCATCCTTGGACATCAAGGATCTTTCTCCCATATCTGAGTTTACGCCTAGTTGGCTTGCAAGTATCCAACCTAGGAGAAATTACGGGAAGTTAGCACATCTTATAGTTTTGAATAAAACCTTAATTTAAATGCCTTAAAATATAATAATTCAATTTGTTAAGAAGAAACAACATTTATACCTTTTACCAAAGTTTTGTGAATGAAATTAAGGTTTTATGGATCAGTCTCAAGGTTTATGGAGGAAACAGGAAGGTATTTAGATGACAAAAATAGGTCAAAATGGTGCCCAACATCTACTAAGTGAGAACTCAATATGAATTAGGCATCCTCCCAAAAATAAAGTCACAACTCCTTGTGGAGTGCTAAAGAGAAGGAGGCTTATAAATGACCAAGTCGTAGGAAAAATACTATGTAATAGTATGTCCATTTACCAAGAGATAGGCTAGCAGCGAACGGGGTAATTGATATGTTAATTCAAGCAATGATGCATTGATTGGATTTTTCTCTTGTTGTTTAGGGAACATTCTCGGGGGTTCTAGAGAAAGTGAGACTTAGATGCTCTAGGAGTTGGTTGGGAGGATTGACTATTTCGATTTTGTTTTCCCGATAGTGGTGGTAGGTTCTCTATTCTACTTCTTATGTATCTAAACTAGTTTAAAGTAAAAATTCAAGTTAATTATAAATAAATTTTTTTTTTACAGTAAAAGTACTATGCATTTGTTCCTATTATCTCTCCTATTTTATGTATTCATGTAAATTACAATGATCTTAATTAATATTCGTAGATTCATGATCTTAGGATTTTATAACAAATATTTGTTTGAGATACATACCCAAATTAGATATACGTATAATAATAGTTGTAATGTTAGCGTAACTAGGAAATGGAAATAGGGACTATCATAGCTCTAGTTAAATGCTCTAGATTATGTTTGATTATGTTCTAATATAGTATTTTAAATGGTTTTATTTCAACCAACCATTTTCTTGAAGTCAATGGTTTCCTACATCGCTAGACTCTATCCTTTCCTATTTTTAAGCCCTATCATTTTATAATGATTATTTCAAAACTAGAATCATATTTTTTTCAAGTTAAAATTTAGTTAATTTACAATACGACTTACAGAAATAAATTTCACTAGTTAACATAACAAAAGTGTAGAGAAAATTCTTAATTAAACCAAATCCTTCAAATCCAAATCGATATTTACGATGATCGAAGTAATAATTATAAAAACAATAAAAACCATAATATCTAGATCCAATTATAAATCAACTAACTAACAGTTACATGATTGAAGTCAAGTGGGAAATCCATTATAACTAAATCTTTTATATGTGTTATAACTATTACAATAACTCATGAATATAGCTCATGATTGCACAATCATATCTAGCAGGAAGCGAAATAAGTAAAAGTTAATATAGTCTTAAAATAAAACATACAACATCTTATTATGGGTATCTAACACTGAGGATAAACTTTTAATTGAAAAATGAATTAACTCTATCGATTCGAAATTGAGTTCACGGATTTTTCATAAACAACAAAACCATACAAACATTCCTTATGTGGTAGTAAGACCGTTGTATAATGGCATCCATCATATAAACAATTTATGATAGATATTATCATTTTAGCAAAAGGTCAAAACCATTAACAATGAAACTCAAAACTATAAATTGGTACATACTGGAAAGGGGGTCTTACTAGATTAATTAAATATCAAAATAGAAGTATAGGGTTTGAAACTAGAGTGGTTGTAAGTCCATCGAACATGGAATCCAAGGTTCTTTTAAATCATAAATTACAAAAGCGATTTACGACAACATTTAAACTGGAGTAGTTGTAATCCAATCGAATATTACATCCACAACCCCTTTTAATCGATAAAAATACACATATGAAAAGGATGAACACCCATAAGGGTCTAAAAAAAATTGTAGTCCAACGTATATTGCATTCTGGAAAAATACTTGTGCCTACAAGACCCATGAACCCAGACACCTAAATATTCAAATAACCCTTACCTCATGTCTATTGAAGAGCCATTGATGCAGACATGGAAGTATCCATGCCAGGAGTCACATCCAAAATGAGAAAACTAAGTACGGTGAGATGTTTTCTAAGAAAGGATTGTATTAGATAAATGTTTAGAAGAGTAGAATTTATTTATACTCACCATAAATTTATAAAGTAACAAACCTGGGAGGAGGTGACCTTCTCACCACCCTTTTTGGCTTCCCCATAAACTATAATCAGTAATGATGTAGTTAGAAATATAACCATATTTACTAAATAACTGTGAAGGATGATGATCGAAGTTAAAATTACTTTACATTATACGAATGCAAAGAGGTGCAAGGGTTGAATCGTCGTGAATAGTCGTATCACTCCTCTTTCTAGAGATAAAACCATAACCCAAGTCATTTATTTTCTTTCTTAAGAGTCTTAAAATGAATTTATTAAACGATTATAGAACTAAGTTAATTTCGATGAGCATACCTGGCTAAAGTCATTTAAAAGGCCATTGAATGCTGGTGTGGGTTCGTTTCACAGTAAACTAGTAAGGCTGATACCATTTGGCAGCCATAAACACCGTGTAAGAGCTCAAGCATACCTCAACAACAAACAATGAATTCCATTAACGACTGGGTAAGAGATTTAACAAAGGAAACTACACCACACTGCAATGGAAAGAAAATCCTTCTTCCGTAAACCTTGCTGAACAAAAAGAAAATGCAATGAAATATTCGAACAATAAAAACTGTTTAAAACCCTATAAAATTCCTACCGAGACTTTTAGATAGATGGAGGGCCAATATTTAATCTCGTTTACATATGCAATATTTGCATTAATATCCTGGCTACTCTCTATCAACTTGCAGTCGGGACAAATTTTTAATATCAAGATCAAATTTAGTACCATCAAATCATAACCCTTCTACATCCACTTTATCACATGGTTAAAACCATAAATTATAACATCTCAAATATTGTAAAGACAAGGACCAAACTAAGACTATGGTATGGGAACCATAGTTTCTCAATTATTAACATTTCAATCAAGCTCATAAAACCTTATTCATATACATGGTGTCTCCCTCCATGACTATTGTCCAGAACTTGGTTTAACATATCAATATTCCATATCAATAATTTTCATGCTAGGGTATTTAGATCAAGACCATGGTGTTTAACACCATAGTCCCCCAAACTTCTCATCTTCATAAAAATATGTTTCTAGCACCATATTCTAGTTTCTAGAGTTAGGGAGTGATGACTATGGCAGAAACTTAACCTTACGGCCAAGAAACCCTTAGAAAAACTTATAGTAAAAATCATTAAGAACATCACCTGCTGGCGTGGCGCTAATGTCATCAATAACTTGATGTAAACACCGCATAAATTATAACTTGTCCAATTTAGTGAGATTTTAAATATAAGTTATTACACAAATAAAGGACAATTTGTGCATGCTTTGACTAATATTACTTGCTACATTATTCACTTGAGTAAAAGAGTATTTGATTTTTTGGGGGAAAACTTTATAGATTTTTGACTTTAATGTTTATCCTTTGTTTAACTAAGTGAATGGTTTCACATATGGATATTTACCGACCACTTATAATAAAGTAGGAGCCATGTTGAATTTCTTATGAAATATAGAAATGAGAAAGTAAATAAAAACTAAATTGAATATAGAAATTGAAAAAGTAAATGAGAAGCTACAAAAATAGTAAAAAGATTCACATCATGGATCAAGAGTGAGCTACATTATAGAAATTGTCAAATCAAGAAGTTATTTTTCTCATAAAAACATTAAGATAAAAATATATAACTAATTCGTTTTTAATATAAAAATGGACAAACTAAATAATCACTAAATTGAATGGTG
>LPNX010536643.1:22339-45504 GCA_001517045.1 Pseudotsuga menziesii
ATTGCCACATGAAACTTTTAAAAAGTTTTATATTTAATGCTTTAAACTTTCATCTTTGGGTTTTAAAAATAAAGTTATACTATCAAAACTTTATATCTCATAAATAAAATTTTTAACCAAATGAAATTCAAATAAGGATTTATTTTTCATAAATATTTATTTTAAATAAATAAAATTTAAATAAATAATACTTAATAAAAAATTTAAAATTATTTAAAAAATTTATAAGCAATTATAACATTGAGTAAATATACATTTAAAACACTTTAACTTGCAAAAACAAATTGTACATTACTTTTTGGAAAAAAAATGCATATAAATTAAGTACAAAGAGACCACTAATATTAGAAAGAGTTGTGGCAAGATTTAAGGTTAAAAGAATCCACTAATATTATAAAGAGTTGTGGCAAGATTTAAGGTTAAAATTATCTTTTATAGAAGGTATTCAATAATTCCATTTGCTCTCATAATTAAATGTAACATCCAAAATGAATAGGAGCATGCATTTGTAGTTTGATGTAATAATGTCATTCATTCTGAACCTAAATGTAACATAAAAAATACATAGGGTTTTGTAATGTTAAGCTTGATTTATGTAGAAAATTTTAGTGTTTCATAAGTCATTTCACAGTCAATATGTACAAATAGGGAACTTCTAAGAGATAACATAAAAAATAAAAAGGACATGAGGTTTTTATTTTAGTGCTTCGAATTTAATGAGAGAAACAACCAAATAAAAGGCAGTGGTAGGAGGTGGGGGAGAAAGGTGGGTTAATCACAAAACCAAGGGGAAAATACCAAGGGAAAGAACAATGGGAAAATCCTAGGAGGGTAACTACTGACTGAATAAAACATCATTAGTATTAATGTGATCTATTTTTAAGGAGTCGTTTTTTGAAGTAATAAAGGTATCCAACTTTTAGTTAGTCCCCAACCACTATCTCTATTGAGATTAAGAGGGAGCTTGACAATCTCAAGGCCATCTCTAGACTTATGTTTTAAGTAGTTGTCTTCCTTATCAAGAATATTAGCATGTTCAAGGAATAGTTGATGCTTAATATTATGGGTGTGGTCAATGAGAGAAGACCTGTGGAAATGGTTAAGGGGTGAGTGGAAGCTAATGAGGGTTACTTTTGGCATGTTAGATGGAATAGAAAACTAGAAACTCATGCATATTTCAACTTAATTGTATTTTTTCAGATACTTACACAAAATATCTTGCTTTCACTAAAGAATATGAAATGTAAAAAATTGAATCATGTTTTCGAATATATAAGTTTTATGTATTGAAACTTTTATAACTAAGTCAAGTTTGATTTTTTCTAATAGTCACTTTTAATTTTTTAGGAAAATTATAAGGCATATGTTCTTGTGGGTGCATCCTTTGAGGGCCTAAATGATGGTTTTGGGATATAAACATTTATAGGCATGTAGAGAACATAAAGCACCATTGCAATACTACTAAAAAAAAATAGTAATTTTATTTTTCTTACAATTTTCTAAGTAATCATTCCTTGAAAATGGTACGTTGTTTTTGGGTGTATCCTTTGAAGGTCTTAATGAAATAATCATGAAATGGATTTTTTATAGAATTTCAAGCTCAGTTTCTTGTAGTGCACCATAAAATTTGTTTTTAAAATGATTAAGAATTGAAAAAATTTATGGAAAAAACACTAACAACATATTTTTTGAGTTAAGGAGTTAGGACACAATAGAAATTGAAAAAAATAGGAAAGTATAATATTATTAAATAAAAATTACATATTTAGAATATGCATAAAAAATCTATTTATGTTTAATATTTTGTAAAAAACGTTTGTGTGTAGCATACTGGAATGAGTGCGTAAACAACGACTTCTTAAGAAACTGGAAGAAATGCCCAATTAGCTATTATTTATCATATACCATAGCACATGTTTGGTATTACCAAAGCAAACTCTAGACAATACACATACGACTATTGGTGACAAGTGAGAAAGTGAAATGGAATTGTTTAGGCATTACAAAATGAGAGAGTGTTATGTCTAAATTCAAATTACATTTATGCCCTTACAGAATCGTAAAACACATGCGCGTTATAGAACTAAAAAAATCCCGCAAGTTATAGAACTACAAAACACATGTGCGTTATGTAGTTCTATAATGCATGCACGTTATGTAGAGTAAAAATGCTAGCACTATCAAATGTATGGTTAATAATTGAGAGGGGGTGTGGAAGGTTCATGGCTTCGGAGGATGTTGAAAGTTCAAGTGGGGATAGTGATAGTTCAAAGGGGCTGGGGAAGGGTCAAGGGCCTAAGATTATGTTGGAAGTTAAAGTGGGGATGGTTAATAGTTTAGACGGAGTGGAAAAGAGTCAAGGGCCTAGGAGGATGTTGCAAGTTCAAGTGAGTATGGTTAATAGTTGAGAGGGGGTGGGGAAGACTCAATGTCCTAGGAGTATGTTGTGAGCTCAGGTGGAGAAAGTTGAGTGGAATAGAACATGATGGCTTACAAGGGAGAATGAGAGTTGGGATTGAGAGCACTATCAGGAGGAGAAGAGTTTTTGAAGGCATATAGGGTTAGAAGTAGTATGTGAGACTTGAGTGGTGAAGGGGGATAAGCTGGAGAAGAGGAAGTTGGATATGGTTTCATGAGAAAGAGTATCGGTGAATGAAAAGGTGGATATGAAGAATTAAAGGAGTAATAGGATGTGTTGGAGGAGAGAGGAGGAAGGATAGGGGAATGAGATGTGATAAAAAGGTGAATAATGGTTTGATGAGGTAGGGAGTTAAGGAGAAGGGATAATTTAAAAACGTAGAGGAAAGGATTATAATATACAGAGAGTGTGAGAGAGAATAATATAGAGAGGGAGGAGGGGGAGTGAGGGAGGGATATAAGTTGTAGGTATATGAGAGAGAGAGAGAGAGAGAGAGAGAGAGGGAAGGAGAGGGAGAGAGGCTGGGGGGATAGACATAGAGAGAGATGGGGGGAGGGATACACATGCATAGGTAGATATAGAGAGATGGATATATATAGATATATATATAGAGAGAGATGGTGTCAAACACAAAGGGTGGAGGTGTGAGCAATGGAGAGGGAGGGAGGGTGAAAATATATAGGGAGGGATGGATAAAGGAAAAAAGCAATATTGATTAAGGGATAAGGGAGGGAGAGAGTAATAGAGAGAGGAATAATGATGGAGGTAAATAAAATATAGAGAGGCAGGGAGATATAGTGGGAGTTTGTGAGAGAGAGGGAGACACACACACACACAAAAATTGTGTGGGAGAGAGGTGGAGACTGAAAATCCAAAAACAACATTGGAACAATTCCCTATTCTTAAGGAATTTCAGAATGTATTCCCTAAAGAAATACTAGTATTTCCTCCTAAGAAATATTTAGACTTCCCTTTAGATTTAAATCCTAGATCAGCACCTATATCACGAGATCCTCATCGTATGAGTATTCTAGAACTGACAGAACTAAGAATGCAATTACAGGAATTACAAGACAAGAAATATATTCATCTTGGGGTGTCACCGTGGGGAGCACTGGCCTTGTTTGTAAAAAATAAAGATGAAACTTACAAAACATGAATAGATTATAGACAATTAAACAAAATTAAAATTCAAAACAAATACCCATTACCGACAATTGATCATCTATTTGATCAGATTAGTGGAGCAAAAGTTTTCACAAAAAATGACCTTAGGTCAGGATATCATCAAGTACGGGATAAAGAAGAAAATATCCATAAAAATGATTTTCAAATAATATCTGGACATTATAAATTTTTGGTGATTTCCTTTTGGGCTGACTAATTCCCCTGCAACATTGATGAATATGATGAAAAATGTGCTAAGTAAATTTTAGGATAAATTTGTGCTAGTATTCATTGATGATATTTTAATATACTCTAAGAATGAGGAAGAAAATGAAGAACATTTTGAGAGAACATTAGTTATATGCAAAACTCGATAAGTGTGATTTTTATAAAAAAAGAAGTACAATATTTGGGAAATGTTATTTTAGACAAATGAGTAACAGTTGATCCTACTAAGGCCAAGGCTAGTTTAGAATTGCTCATACCGAAGGATGTACGTGACATCAGATCCTTCTTGTGGTTGACAGGATATTACAACAGGTTTATAGAATTTTTTTCCATAATAACTTACCCTATAACAACCCTTCAAAAGAAAAGTGTTCGATTTGTATGGAGTCAAAAATGTCAATAAAGTTTTGATAAATTAAAACATTTGATGATGAAAGCACCTATATTAAAAATTGTTGATCCAGATAAAGATTTTATAGTGTGTACTGATGCAAGTAAAGACGACTTGGGAGTAATTTTAACTCAGGAGGATCATGTGATCTGTTACAAGTACAAAAAATTGAAGGAACATGAAAAGAATTATGTGGTGCATAATATGGAATTAGCAACTATTATTCATGCCCTTAGAATTTTGCAACATTATTTCATGGGAAAGAATTTTCTGTTCTTAATTGATAATATCATACTAAAATATTTCTCTGAACATAAAACCTTGAATGCGCGGAAATCTAGATGCCTCGCATTTTGAGCAAATATGATTTTGAGATTTGGCACATAAAAGGAAAAGAAACCATAGTAGCTGATGCACTGAGTCAACAACAACATGAATTGCATACTATGTTAAGTAGGGTATGACTCGGAATTTAAAACTATGCTGAAAATAGTAGCAAGTAATGACTCTAAGTATAATAAATTGATAGAAAAATGTACCCATGAACTTGATAGTATTGAAAATAGTGCATATCAGATTGACACGGAAGGATTTATTCATTTTCAAAACCAGATTTCAAATCAGGAAAACATAAAACAAATAATCTTCAAGGAATTACATGATCCCTTACGCAAAATATCCAAGATATCAAAAATTTATAACAACATTAAAAAACGATTTATTTTGTCCACATATGAAAAAGAGGAAGCTGAATATGTAGCTAGGTGTTTACATGTCAACAAGCCAAGGTTGTACATCAACATCCAGATGAATTATTGCATCCTATACCCATCTCTGAATGGAAATGGGAAGTTATAACCATGGACTTCATAATATGATTACCCAAAACAAAAACAAAACAAAAAAAGAACGACTCTATCATGGTGGTGGTATATAAGTTGAGTAAAAAAACACATTTCATAGCTATAAAATCAACTTACAAAGCCATGAATATTGTTGACATATCCATGTAAGATATTCTCAGTCTTCATGAAATACCAAAAATCACTACAATGGATCTAGATGAAGAGTTTACCTCAAATTTATGGACATCTATATTTAAAGGTATGGATACAAAGTTAAATTTTAGTACATCATACCATCGTCAAACACATTGGAAAACCGAACGGGTAAATCAGGTATCAGAAGATATTCTAAGGACGTACATAATGAATCAACCAGGTAAATGGGAGGATTATATCTATTTAGTGGAAATTGCATATAATAACAATTATCAATCTTCTCTCAAGATGAGTCCTTTTGAAGTATTGTATGGTAGAAGGTGTAAAGTACCCTCCAGTTGGGGTAATCTTGAGAATATTATGGTGTTAGGACCAGAAATGTTGGCAAAAATGGAAACAATGGTATGACAAATAACAAAAAACTTAAAGGAATCACAGCACATGAATAATTTTTATGCAGAGAGAAAGAGAAGAGATAAAGAATACAATGTAGGGGAACATGTATTCCTAATAATCAAACCAAATAAAAGTACATTACGAGTAGGATTATATGGAAAAATTGCTCCCTCATATGTCATACCTTTTGAAATACTAGCTAAAACAGGGAATGTAGTATAGTAATTGGCTCTACCACATTATATAATATTTCATGATGTTTTCAATGTTTTTTAATTAAAAAAATATATATTTGATCAATATCATCTCACTAATTGGAATAATATACAGGTGGAATTGGAGGAATACTTTCACATGGAACCAATGTGCATCCTAGACAGGAGAAAGGGTTTTCTTCAGAAGTGAACTATCGTACAAGTTAAAATACATTGGAAACATTACACGCAAGAGGAAGCTACCTGGGAAAAAGAGGAAGTTATGAGACAGTTTTATCCTTTTCTAATTCAAGATTATGAGAAGACAATTTAATCAACGAGGATGGTGTGGATATTTAGGAGGGGAGGATTGTAATACCCCCTCGTAACTTTTTCAAAAAGTAAGTTTATTTAAATTATGTTTATGTGATAGAAACTAATAATTTTGGAACATAATTATTTTAATATAAAATGATCTAAATATGGAAGTTAGACAACCATGTAGTTAATTGATGGAAACCTGAGTTTAAGGTAGTAACTAAACCTTCAACGAGATTTACAAAAATAAGTGGCCAGTCTTGGAGGGATTTAGTTATTAGCTATTAAAATTCCTAGGAAAGAAAAAAGGAGGGCATGCAAAAAAGAAGAAAAGAGGCAAATTTATCCCTTTCTCCATCAAACAAATCAGCAAAGGCTAGTCTAACATTATCATTGTGCCCATCAAAATTTTCAAAAAAAGTCACCCATTGTTTCTTTTCAAAATTTTCCATACATTTCTCATGAATATTAGTGGGATCGAATTTCTCTGGTTCTAATCTAGATACCATTTGATAACTTTAATAGGAAAAGAAATATGCAACAGAAAACCTCAACCTTGCAACTTTTATCTCTGTAAACATTTTGTTATTGCAAAATGATACTCTGAAACTAGAATTGCTATAGATCTACCAAATTATCTGGAAAAAGATTTAAGTTTTACCTCTCCTCTGGCGTTATTTCTTTTCAATTTCTTCTACGTGAATGCATTCTTCAGTAAGCTAGTTCCTGCATCCTTCCTGTGATACATGCCTTCTTTTCACTGTAAAATATTACCCCTATATGCCTTTGCATTACACAGCAATCGGGTCTTGCAGATGAAAGAGTGAAGTTTGGTTCAAAGAAGAATGACCATTTCAATTTGCAATCCGGATGTCACTAGTTCATAATGTGATTTTCTAGGCACATTTAAATATTTCCATGGGGGCATACAACCACGTCCTTTATAATCATTATCTGAACATGCCACGTTTTATCCAATCACTAGTTTAGATACAAATTCTCAAGGAGAAAGATTAAAGGTAAGGTTAGAACCATTTCATCTCTATACAATGCGCTTCAATTCCTTTTCATACCCCAGTGTTTGATTAATGAGTTGTAATGAAGGGATTTCTTCACTTGGAGTGCACTCTTTTCACCTTTTGGAAATACACATAGCCATCTTTATATCAAATGTTCTATATTCCATATATATTTTAACTTAATGCATAATGCACTAATATATGGAGTATGAATATATATAAAAACATTTGAATTCCATTTTTTTTTAAACATTTCACTTCCTGTTGAGAAGGAAACCCTGCCTGTAGAATGCAGTGTACGTTTTGTCCATTGAAAATTTCCTTTCGGGATTGATTCTGACCACCATTTTGACCCCTAGGGTAGGATAATGATAAGTAAATGGAATGTTGGCATGGATTGTGAAGTTGATAGAGTAGACATTCAGGCTTATGAGGATAGGTAGATATGTCATTACTTCAAAACAAAGAATCGTGCAACTTTTAAAGCATAAAAATTAAAATCCTTACAGACTTTGCTTGATATCCCTTTATGCTGTGCTTGCTGCTTGATGTAGCTGGTTTGCAATTTGTTTCTGATTCACATATGTCCTTCTGATGTCTACTTTTAAAAATTTCTTCCATCTCAGGTCCCTTCTACTAAACTGGAAGTCAGGTCCCTTTGCATTTTGAAAAAGAAACTTGGAACTATCTCAGATCCCTTCTGCTTTGCTGGAAGTCAGGTCCCTCTGCATTTTGATAAAGACTTGGAGGGTTCCAAGAAAGAAGAAAAATAGAAAGAATGAAATGCTTATCCCCCTCATAGGCCTATTTATTGACTTGTCCTCAAGTCAAACAAGATCTTTATTAAGCAAAAAAAAAAACCACCTAAGAGGCATGAAATTTTGAAATATTTTTGTGAATTTTTAATGGCCAAGCGAACCTAGTTTTCCAAAGAAAATTCAAGTTTATGTTGGGCCAGTTGCCTGGTTTTCACAACTAAACTCCCTTTATATATATATATCAAATTAGAAAATAGCTAAGAAGAAAGTGAAGGAGAAACACCAGTGTGTTTATCCATCACTTCCATCTCCCGTTGCTGTGAAATCTACTGTATGAAATCTTCTTTGTTGATAGGCTTGGTATAAAGTTTGAGCTGATGGCCATTGACCACAAATGTACGTGCTTCATCATCGATTGTTTGGAGTTTGACTGAGCCATTGTCATATACCTCTGCAATCTCATATGGACCAAGCCAATGAGTTGTGAATTTGTCCTTGAAGTCTTTGAACTTTGAATCAAACAATAGTGCCCAGTCACCGATGTAAAATTGTTTCTTTTTGATAAACTTGTCATGCCATTGGGATTTTTTTTGTTGTATCAAAATATTGTGTTCTATTGCAGCCTGTCTCATCTCATGTAGTTCATTCAATTGAAGTATTCTTTCTTGCTGTGCTTCAGAAAGATTCATCCCCAAATCTGCTGCTAACTTGAAGGTATGAATTTGAAATTCTATAGGTAGGAGGACTTGCTTACCATAAACGAGCTGATAAGGAGAAAAAATAGTACTATTTTTCCAAGTGATTCGGTATTCCCATAAAGCTTCAGTAAGCTTAGTTGACCAATCCTTCCTATGCATCTAAAAAAATTTGGTGATGATTCCTTAGAAAGTCTCATTTCTAGTTTATGAAGTTGCTTCTATAAGCGAGTTTTTGTATTTCAAGTCACAAAATTCTAGCTTTCAATAGGTTTGTTTCATACGTAAACTAGATTTCCAATTAGGTCTACCTTTGAGTCTCTATATTTGGGATATGCCTCTAAGTCTACAAACTCTGGATTGTCATAAACTCAAGGTCTAATCTGCACTAGTGTATTGGAGCCCAACATTTGGCTTGTGGATGGTAAGGTGTAGATTTTATGTGCTTAATATTGTAATTTGCTTCCATTTCCTACACTAGTTTGGAAGTAAACTGGGCACCCGGATCAGTGAAAATATCTCTAGGAACCCCAAATCTGACAAATATATCCTCAAAAAGAAATTTTACCACGGTATGTTCTATGGCTCTTGGTAATGGTTTGGATTCCACCCACTTTGTAACATAGTCTGTACATACCAAAATGTACTTCTTCCCTTGTGATGGTGGATGAATCGGAACAATGAAATTAAGAGCCCACTTTTCAAATGGTTCTATGAGAATTTGTGGTTGGAGTGGCATTTCATCATATCAGACTGGTCGTCCCATCCATTGACAAGTATCACAGCTCCTAACATACTTCTTAGAATCCTTGAAAATAAAAGGCCAGTAATACCCCAAATTGAGTATCTTGTATGTTGTTCTTTTCTCTGCAAAATGGACACCACATGGTTCATCATGACATGCTTTCAAAATATCTAAAACTTCATCTTCTCATACACATGTCCTAATAATTAGATCATATCCTGTGTAAAAGAGATCACCATTGACCCATATATGCCTAGCACTTTGTTTAATAATCTTTTTCTTTTCTTTAGATGACATAGATGGAGGTAGCTGTCCTGATGATAAATAGTTGTCAATATCAGCATACCAAGGAGTGATAATAGAAATTGAAAACAAGTGTTCATCAGGAAAAATATCTAAAACAGGAACAACCTCACCAATATTGTGTAAGCGAGACAGGAAATATGCCACTTGATTTTCTCGACCAGGCCGATATAAAACAATGATATTGAATTCCTGCATTAATAGTAACCATCTGGTTATCCGACCATTAGTGATAGATTTATTCATTAAATACCGTAAATTTGAATGATCTGTGTGGTCAAAAATTTCGTAGCCAGTAATGTAATGACGGAATTTGTTCACAACATGAACTACTACCAACATCTCCTTTTCAGTGACTGTATGATTCAATTTTGTAGGTGTCATATTTTTACTGATAAAATAGATAGCATAAGTCATGGTATGCTCTTTTTGTCCCAAAGAGGTCCCTATTGTAGTATCAGATGCATCAGTATAAATATGGAAGGGCAATGTCCAATTTGGTCCCCTTAAAATGGGAGCAGTTGACAGCTTCTCTTTAAGTGTCTGAAATGCAGATTGACAGTTAATATCTCATTTGAAATGTACATCCTTTGAAAGTAATTTAAATAATGGCAGAGCTATCTTACTGAAGTTTGCAATAAATCTACGATAATAGCCTGCATACCCTAAAAGGCTTCTTATATATGTTTGATTTGTTGGCTCGGATAGATTTTCAATGATTTGAATTTTAGCAGGATTTACTTTTATTCCAGATGAAGAAATGTGATGTCCTAAAATTATCCCTTTATTCATCATCATAAAACACTTTTCGTTGCTAAGGGAAATATTTGAGTCAACACACCTTTTTAAAATTTTCTCTAGGTTTTCTAAGGAATCCTCAAAGGCACTTCCATGCACAGAAAAATCATCCATATAGACTTCAACACATTCATGAATTAGATTTGCAAAAATGGCCAAGACTTCTCTCTGAAAGGTAGCTAGGGAATTACATAAGCAAAAAGGTAAAACCTTGTAGGCATATGTGCCCCAGGGACATGTAAAAGTGGTTTTGTCCTGGTCCTCTTTTGCAATGCTAATTTGATTATATCCACTGAAACCATCTAGAAATGAAAAATATTCCTTTCCAGCTAAGGCATCTAACACTTTATCAATAAAGGGTAATGGAAAATAATCTTTTAATGTTTCCTTATTTAACTCCATGTAATCTACACATATCTGCCATTTACCAGTTTTTTTTAGGAACAACAACCAAGGGAGAAAGCCATTGGCTGTTAAAGATAGGGTAAATAAATCCTACTTTTAATAACTTCTGCAATTCTTCCTTGACTATCTTTTTTAGTAAGGGTTTCATTCTACGTTGCGGTTGTCTCAGAGGTATGATTTTATCATCTGTGTAAATGTGCCTTTTAACTTTTAAATTTTAACTTTTAACTTTTAACTTTTAAAAAAGGGAAATCATTAGTACCATATATACCTCCCTTTCCAGAAAAGTTGGTCAAAGAAAAACTTTCAATCTCCCTACCTGATTTTGATGTTTTGAATGAGTTAACCAATGTATGTGTCAAAATTCCCCTACTGCAAGCTATAAAGGATATTCCAATCTATACTAAAGCAACCAGGAAATTATGTCTTAATAAAAGAAGGAAGGATCCATCAAAAATTCATGTGGTAGGCAATTTAGCAGGATTAATGTCTAACACTGTTTTTATTGAAAAGTATGTAGATCCTGGAATCCCAATGGTCACAATTACTATTAACAATTTTTCAATTCCAAAAACACTGATTGATCTAGGTGCTGCCATTAATGTCATGACACTAGAGACAATGGAATACGTTCACTTGAAAAATCTCAGACCAACCACTATAGTTTCAGAACTAGCTGACATGTCTAAAATCACACCTGAAGGGATCTTAGAAGATATCATTGTTTCTTTAGACTCCTGGGAGTATCCTATAGATTTTATAGTGCTGGAACCAAAGTCTAATCTAGGAGGGAATCCATTGATTCTATTAATGCAGGAATTCAATATCATTGTTTTATATCGGCCTGGACGAGAAAATCAAGTGGCAGATTTCCTGTCTCGCTTACACAATACTTGTGAGGTTGTTCATGTTTTAGATAGTTTTCCTGATGAACACTTGTTTTCAATTTATAGTATCACTCCTTGGTATGCTGATATTTCCAACTATTTATCATCAAGACAGCTACCTCCATCTATGTCATCTAAAGAAAAGAAAAAGATTATTAAACAAAGTGCTAGGCATATATGGGTCAATGGTGATCTCTTTTACACATGATATGATCTAATTATTATGATCAATGGATGCCCTCCTATATTAGACTTTGGTTCCAACACTATAAAATCTACAGGATACTCCCAGGAGTCTAAAGAAACAATGATATCTTCTAAGATCCCTTCAGGTGTGATTTTAGACCTGTCATCTAGTTCCAAAACTATAGTGGTTGGTCTGAGATTTTTCAAGTGAAGTTATTCCATTGTCTCTAGTGTCATGACATTAATGGCAGCACCTAGATCAATCAGTGTTTTTGGAATTGAAAAATTGTTAATAGTAATTGTGACCATTGGGATTCCAGGATCTACATACTTTTCAATAAAAATAGTGTTAGACATTAATCCTGCTAAATTTCCTACCACATGAATTTTTGATGGATCCTTCCTTCTTTTATTAAGATATAATTTCCTAACTGGTTTAGTATAGATTGGAATATCCTTTATAGCCTGCAGTAGGGGAATTTTGACACATACATTGGTTAACTCATTCAGAACATCAAAATCAAGTAGGGAGACTGAAAGTTTTTCTTTGACCAACTTTTCTGGAAAGGGAGGTATATAAGGTACTAATGATTTCCCTTTTTTAAATTTTAACTTTCAACTCAAAATGGGTGTTTTAAATTTTATTCAAATTCCATGTCATCATGTGTTAGCTAATGAAATTTATTTAAATTTGAAATACCGTATAGGTTTTAAACACTTTTTTAATATAAATTTGGGGATAGGTCTCATAAAAAAAACTACTTTTTTTGTTTGTATTTTTGACATATCTCCCTGTGATTTTTACTCAAATTTTGATCGGGAAAGCTCGATGGATGCGGAATTAAATTCCACATCCAATGGGTACCCACTCGGCATACTTTTGATGGACCTCGCTACCCCAAAAACAAGAAATACCTAAAAAAATGGAATGATGATGTCATCATTCCATTTTTTTAGGTATTTCTTGTTTTTGGGGTAGCGGGGTCCATCAAAAGTATGTTAATTGGGTACCCATTGGATGTGGAATTCAAATCTGCATCCAACGAGCTCTCCCGATCGAAATTTGAGTAAAAACACAGGAAGATATGTCAAAAATACAAACAAAAAAGTAGTTTTTTTCTTTTCTTCCTCCAAAATTAATAAATATTATTTTATTATTTTAACTATTGTTTTATTACTTCATTTTAGGAGGCCCATTTTGAGTTGAAATTTCCTCTAATGCTTCTCTGAGTGTGATTTTTCTATATTTAATTTTTTTGGAGTTTTCTCATTTTCTGCTTGTTCTTCTAAAATAACAGGATATT
Source organism: Pseudotsuga menziesii (assembly GCA_001517045.1). Taxonomy (NCBI): domain Eukaryota; kingdom Viridiplantae; phylum Streptophyta; class Pinopsida; order Pinales; family Pinaceae; genus Pseudotsuga; species Pseudotsuga menziesii. The sequence goes on from LPNX010536643.1 coordinate 35,554, forward strand.
CTTTTTGTAAAGTTTTTCCAGATCTTAAGTTGATATTTTGAAGTGGGAGGATTGATTAGGAAAGTGCCATTCCATCATCAACATTATACATGGGTTTATCCATTTTTTTATTCGGATTTGGGATTGGCTGGGCTGGCAATTGTGTTGGCCGAGCTGGAGGATGATTGGATGGAAATTGAAGCTGTTGAAGTTGTTGGCCTAGTTGAGGAGCAAGATTAGGTTGTTGGAAAAATGTGGCTTGATTCTGCTTGTATTGGGGATATGCAGAAGGTTGTTGATAGGGCTGTAAATAGGCCTATTGGTATGTCTGGTTACCATGAGTATACCCTCTCCAATTTAGAGCAGATTGAGCTAATTGAGGAGACTAAGTTTTCCAGGGCATGGATGCACTCCATGAATTCTGAATAGGAGTTTGATAGATTGAATGAAACTGCTGCATAGGATCTTGAGACATACCTGGAAATTGTGGCTCCCAAGGTCTTCGTTGTCCGATAAAATAGAGAGACTCCATGCCTTGATTCTCCTCCATTCGAGCTGCTTGCAATTCTTTCAATCTAGGGCAATCATCATTTTTGTGATTTGAAGTACATAAGCCACAAATTTGAACAATATTTAAAGGACATTCTTTTAATGGGTGTTTATTTCTACATTTAGGGAAAAAGATAGATAGGGCTTGATCTTGTTGATCTTGTTGTTCTTGTCTTTTCTTGGTATTTGATGTTTCAACCTGGGTGCCCAAGGTACTCAATAGACCAGTCTTAAAGTATTCTAATAGATTCCCAAGCTTAGCTCTGGAGATACCACTGGTTGCCTTTCCTCTTGAATACTTCTACCATAAGTATTGTATCTCATCAAAGGGTAGGTAGGAGATGTCACATTTTCCCATAACATTAAAAATATCCAGATATTCTTCTCTTATTCCTTTTAAAAATATTGTCCGGATGATCTTAGGTGTCAAAGAATTGTATTTGGATTTCTGCAGGTTGTATGAGAATATTTTTAGATACTCTTCCAAGCTTTCATCTTCTTGTTGAGACATTCTGAAAATGTCATCTTTTAAATCCTTTGATCTACAATATGCCTGATATTTTCTAAGAAAAATTTTCCTCATCTCATCCCAGCTAGTTATAGAATGCTCCCCTAATCCCATGAACCATTTCAAGGTAGCTGCTTTAAGAATAGCAGGGAAAAGACAAAGTTTGTTAGTGTCATCAGTATATCCATAAGTTCGACACAAGATATCAAACTCAAATAGGAAATAATCTGGATCTTCATAAGTCATACCATAGAAATTTGGTAGGACAGATGGTGGAATATTCTTTATCTTTACCTCTTCCCCTAGGATGATGCTAGTGTCCAAGATGGGGAATTTAAAGGTGGCTTCCTGATCTTCCTCTGTTCTTCCATCCCTCTCATGTTTCCTCTCTTCTTCCCTCTCATGTCTCGTCTCTTCTTCCCTTCTCTCTTGTCTTAGTTTATTTTCCATTTCTAACCTTCTCTCATACTCCCTTCTATGTTCTGCAGTTGGCCCTTTTGATGTCTCTTCCTCAACCATTTTAAAAGTATCAACTGTTGTAATGAATCATTTTTTATTAGATAAAGAAGTTCATGTTACTTCTATTTTTGGGGGGTTTTTGATAAATCTTCCTTTCTTGTCTCTTTGTCTTGACATATAACTAAAATCTACTTTTTGTTTTTAAATTTTCTTTTTATTAGAGAACTAAACTTCTTAAGTCTGCTTCTAAAATGCCTCCCCAACAACGGCGCCAAATGTTGGGATCCAATCCACTAGTGTAGATTAGACCTTGAGTTTATGTCAATCCAGAGTTTGTAGACTTAGAGGCATATCCCAAATATAGAGACTCAAAGCTAGACCTAACTGGAAATCTAGTTTACCTATGAAACAAACCTATTGAAAGCTATAATGCTGTGACTTGAAATACAAAAAATCCCTTAGAGAAGCAACATCATTTGACCTCTGAGTTAAATATAAATTCATATGTGAAATGCTCTCAGATAAAAAAACAAATTAAACCTAACCCTAAAATATAGATCACGATACTCTGCCTGTTATCTCAATATTGAAAGAAGTCAAACATTAATTTCCCTTACAGGAAGACATTCACAATGTATAATTGTCCTCAATAATTCATCATTGAATAAGCAGTCTGAACCATTCCTACAGCATGTGAATGATTAAATAATAGAGTTTCTAACCTTGTTCAAACAATCCAACTCGTTCTGCAATGTATGAGTAGTTAAATGAAGAAATCGAATTCTACAGGATTTAATAAAACATCCCACTGGCAATGATATAAAAAGAGGTGTGCAGACTTGGAAAAGGGGGCCCTCCAATGCCTCGTTTACACATGCAGAGAAAATCACAAATCTCTAAACTTCAATTGCATTCACCATATCGAATTAGGCATACCGTAGTAATCAAATCCACAGTCTTGATTCCAGAACTATACGTTTATGATCCAACATGGTTTTTTTCATATGTAAAATCAAATACTTATACAATCTTTTAAAAAACTAGAAATTCTACAAATCTGGAAGACTAATAATGACATGCAACCCTCGAGATCCTCCATCAGATACATCAAAATAGACAAAATCGGAACTATCCTTCTTTTATGCTAAGTGGTAGCACAGGTGGTCATCTTTGACCGGCATTGACTCGACGCCTGTGAGAACCCTATCATCTGTTCGTTGGAAGTTTAACCATCCTTGGACATCGAGGATCTTTCTCCCATATCTCAGTTTACGCCTAGTTGTCCTGCAAGTATCCAACCTAGGAGAAATTATGGCAAGTTAGCACATCCTATAGTTTTGAATAAAAGCTTAATTTAAATGCCTTAAAAATATCATAATTCAATTTTTTAAGAAGCAGCAACATTTATACCTTTGACCAAAGTTTTTTTAATGAAATTAAGGTTTTATGGATCAGTCTGAAGGTTTATGGAGGAAATAGAAAGGTATTTAGATGACAAAAATAGGTCAAAATGGTGCCCAACATCTACTGAGTGAGAAGTCAATATGAATTAGGCATCCTCCCAAGAATAAAGTCACAACTCCTTGTGGAGTGCTAAAGAGAAGGAGGCTCATAAATGACCAAGTACTAGGAAAAATACTATGTAATAGTATTTCCATTTACCAAGAGATAGGCTAGCAGTGGACGGGGTAATTGATATGTTAATTCAAGCGATGATGCATTGATTGGATTTTTCTCTTGTTGTTTAGGGAACATTCTCAGGGGTTCTAGAGAAAGTGAGACTTAGATGCTCTAGGATTTGGTTGGGAGGATTGACTATTTCGATTTTGTTTTCCCGATAGTGGTGGCAGGTTCTCTATTCTACTTGTTATGTATCTAAACTAGTTTAAAGTAAAAATTCAAGTTAATTATAAATCATATTTTTTTTACAATAAAAGTACTATGCATTTGTTCCTATTATCTCTCCTATTTTATGTATTCATGTAAATTACAATGATCTTAATTAATATTCGTAGATTCATGATCTTAAGATTTTATAACAAATATTTGTTTGAGATGCATACCCAAATTAGATATACGTATAATAATAGTTGTAATGTTAGCGTAACTAGTAAATGGAAATAGGGACTATCATAGATCTAGTTAAATTCTCTAGATTATGTTTGATTATGTGAATCTAATATAGTATTTTAAATGGTTTTATTTCAACCAACCATTTTCTTGAAGTCAATGGTTTCCTACATCGCTAGACTCTGTCCTTTCCTATTTTTAAGCCCTATCATTTTATAATGATTATTTCAAAACTAGAATCATATTGTTTTCAATTTAAAATTTAGTTAATTTACAATACGACTTACAGAAAGAAATTTCACTAGTTAACATAACAAAAGTGTAGAGAAAATTCTTAATTAAACCAAATCCTTCAAATCCAAATAGAGATTTACGATGATCGAAGTAATAATTATAAATACAATAAAAACCATAATATCTAGATCCAATTATAAATCAACTAACTAACAGTTACATGATTGAATTCGAGTGGGAAATCCATTATAACTAAATCTTTTATACGTGTTATAACTATTACAATAACTCATGAATATAGCTCATGATTGCACAATCATATCTAGCAGGAAGCTAAACAAGTAAAATTTAATACAGTCTTAAAATAAAACATACAACCTCTTATTATGGGTATCTAACACTGAGGATTAACTTTTAATTGAAAAATGAATTAACTCTATTGATTCGAAATTGAGTTCACGGATTTTTCACAAACAACAAAAACATCCAAACATTCCTTATGTGGTAGTAAGACCATTGTATAATGGAATCCATCATATAAACAATTTATGATAGATATTATCATTTTAACGAAAGATCAAAACCATTAACAATGAAACTCAAAACTATAAATTGGTACATACTGGAAAGGGGGTCTTACTAGATTAATTAAATATCAAAATAGAAGTATAGGGTTTGAAACTAGAGTGGTTGTAAGTCCATTGCAGATGGAATCCAAGGTTCTTTTAAATCATAAATTACAAAAATGATTTACGACAACATTTAAAATGGATTAGTTGTAATCCAATCGAAGATTGCATCCACAACCCCTTTTAATCGATAAAAATACACATATGAAAAGGATGAAGACCCATAAGGGTCTAAAAAAAATTGTAGTCCCACGTATATTGCATTGTGGAAAAATACTTGTGCCTACAAGACCCATGAACCCAGACACATAAATATTCAAATAACCCTTACCTCATGTCTATTGAAGAGCCATTGATGCAGACATGGAAGTATACATGCCAGGAGTCACATGCAAAATGAGAAAACTAAGTAGGGTGAGATGTTTTCTAAGCAAGGATTGTAATAGATAAATGTTTAGAAGAGTAGAATTTATTTATACTCACCATAAATTTATAAAGTAACAGACCTGGGAGGAGGTGACCTTCTCACAACCCTTTTTGGCTTCCCCATAAACTATAATCAGCAATGATGTAGTTAGAAATATAACCATATTTACTAAATAACTATGAAGGATGATGACCGAAGTTAAAATTACATAACATTATATGAATGCAAAGAGGTGCAAGGGTTTGATCCTCCTGAACAGTCGTATCACTCCTCTTTCTAGAGATAAAACCATAACCCAAGTCATTTATTTTCTTTCTTAAGAGTCTTAAAATGAATTTATTAAATGATTATAGAACTAAGTTAATTTCAATGAGCATACCTGGCTAAATTCATTTAAAAGGCCATTGAATGCTGGTGTGGGTTCGTTTCATAGTAAACTAGCAAGGATGATACCATTTGGCAGCCATAAACGCCGTGTAAGAGCTCAAGCATACCTCGACAGCAAACAATGAATTCCATTAACGACTGGGTAAGAGATTTAAAAAAGGAAACTACACCACACTGCAATGGAAGGAAAAGCCTTCTTCCGTAAACCTTGCTGAACAAAAAGAAAATGCAATGAAATATTCAAACAATAAAAACTGTTTAAACCCTATAAAAATCCTACCGAGACTTTTCGATAGATGGAGGGCCAATATTTAATCTCGTTTACATATGCAATATTTGCATTAATATCCTGGCTACTCTACCAACTTGCAGTCAGGACAAATTTTTAATATCAAGATCAAATTTAGTACCATCAAATCATAGACCTTCTACATCCACTTTATCACATGGTTAAAACCATAAATTATAACATCTCAAATATTGTAAAGACAAGGACCAAACCAAGACTATGGTATGGGAACCATAGTTTCTCAATTATTAACATTTCAATCAAGCTCATAAAACCTTATTCATATACATGGTGTCTCCCTCCATGACTATTGTCCAGAACTTGGTTTAACATATCACTATTCCATATCAATATTTTTCATGCTAGGGTATTTAGATCAAGACCATGGTGTTTAACACCATAGTCCCCCAAACTTCTCATCTTCATAAAAATATGTTTCTAGCACAATATTTTAGTTGCTAGAGTTAGGGAGTGATGACTATGGCAGAAACTTAACCTTACGGCCAAGAAACCCTTAGAAAAACTTATAGTAAAAATCACTAAGAACATCACCTACTGGCGTGGCGCTAATGTCATCAATAACTTGATGTAAACACCGCATAAATTATAACTTGTCCAATTTAGTGAGATTTCAAATACACGTTATTACACAAATAAAGGACAATTTGTGCATGCTTCGACTAATATTACTTGCTACATTATTCACTTGAGTAAAAGAGTATTTGATTTTTTGGGGGAAAACTTTATAGATTTTTGACATTAATGTTTAGCCTTTGTTTAACTAAGTGAATGGTTTCACATATGGATATTCACTGACCACTTATAATAAAGTAGGAGCCATGTTGAATTTCTTATTAAATATAGAAATGAGAAAGTAAATAAAAACTAAATTGAATATAGAAATTGAAAAAGTAAATGAGAAGCTACAAAAATAGTAAAAACATTCCCGTCATGGATCAAGAGTGAGCTACATTATAGAAATTGTCAAATCAACAAGTTATTTTTCTCATAAAAACATTAAGATAAAAATATATAACTAATTCGTTTTTAATATAAAAATGGACAAACTAAATAATCACTAAATTGAATGGTGAGCACATCATTGTCCTCATAAAAACATGACAACAAAAAAATGTACAATCACTTACATAAAAAATCACTAAATTGAATGGTGAGTACATCATTGTCCTCATAAAAACATGACAACAAAAAAATGTACAACTACTTGCATCTTACATCAAAATTCACATAAAAACATGACAACAAAAAAATGTACAATCACTTACATAAAAATCAAAGAAGCACATGGCATGTGACAACCACTTCTTTTATGGTTTTTAAATGAACAAAAGTCACAACCACTTCTTTTAGGGTTTTTAAATGAACAAAAGACAACAATTGCATTTAAAATTGACACATGACACTTCTAAAAAGTTTTATATTTAATGCTTTAAACTTCATCTTTGGGTTTTAAAAATAAAGTTATACTATCAAAACTTTATATCTCATAAATAAAAAATTTAACCAAATGAAATTCAAATAAGGATTTATATTTCATAAATATTTCTTTTAATTAAATAAAATTTAAATAAATAATACTTAATAAAAAAATTATAAGCAATTATAACATTGAGTAAATATACATTTAAAACACTTTAACTTGCAAAAACAAATTGTACATTACTTTTTGGAAAAAAAATCCATATAAATTAAGTACAAAGAGACCATTAATATTAAAAAGAGTTGTGGCAAGATTTAAGGTTAAAAGAATCCACTAATATTATAAAGAGTTGTGGCAAGATTTAAGGTTAAAAGAATCCACTAATATTATAAAGAGTTGTGGCAAGATTTAAGGTTAAAATTATCTTTTATAGAAGGTATTCAATAATTCCATTTGATCTCATAATTAAATGTAACATCCAAAATGAATAAGAGCATGCATTTGTAGTTTGATGTAATAATGTCATTCATTCTGAACCTAAATGTAACATAAAAAATACATAGGGTTTTGTAATGTTAAGCTTGATTTATGTAGAAAATTGTAGTGTTTCATAAGTCATTTCACAATCAATATGTACAAATAGGGAACTTCTAAGAGATAACATAAAAAATAAAAAGGACATGAGGTTTTTATATTAGTGCTTCAAATTTAATGAGAGAAACAAGCAATTAAAAGGCGGTGGTAAGAGGTGGGGGAGAAAGGTGGGTTAATCACAAAACCAAGGGGAAAATACCAAGGGAAAGAACAATGGGAAAATCCTAAGAGGTTAACTACTGACTAAATAAAACATCATTAGTATTAATGTGATCTATTTTTAAGGAGTCGTTTTTTGAAGTGATAAAGGTATCCGACTTTTAGTTAGTCCCCAACCACTATCTCTATTGAGATTAAGAGGGAGCTTGACAATCTCAAGGCCATCTCTAGACTTATGTTTTAAGTATTTGTCTTCCTTATCAAGAATATTAGCATGTTCAAGGAATAGTTGATGCTTAATATTATGGGTGTGGTCAATGAGAGAAGACCTGTGGAAATGGTTAAGGGGTGAGTGGAAGCTAATGAGGGTTACTTTTGGCATGGTAGATGAAATAGAAAACTAGAAACTCGTGCATATTTCAACTTAATTGGATTTTTTCAGATACTTACACAAAATATCTTGCTTTGACTAAAGAATATGAAATGTAAAAATTGAATCATGTTTTCGAAGATATAAGTTTTATGTATTGAAACTTTTATAACTAAGTCAAGTTTGATTTTTCTAACAGTCACTTTTAATTTTTCAGGAAAATGATAAGGCATATGTTCTTGTGGGTGCATCCTTTGAGGGCCTAAATGATGGTTTTGGGATATAAACATTTACAGGCATGTAGAGAACATATAGCACCAGTGCAATACTACTAAAAAAAAATTAGTAATTTTATTTTTCTTATAATTTTCTAAGCAATCATTCCTTGAAAATGGTACGTTGTTTTTGGGTGTATCCTTTGAAGGTCTTAATGAAATAATCATGAAATGGATTTTTTATAGAATTTCAAGCTCAGTTTCTTCTAGTGCACCATAAAATTTGTTTTTAAAATGATTCAGAATTGAAAAAAGTTATGGAAAAAACACTAACAACATATTTTTTGAGTTAAGGAGTTAGGACACAATAGAAATTGAAAAAAATAGGAAAGTATAATATTATTAAATAAAAATTACATATTTAGAATATGCATAAAAAATGCTATTTATGTTTAAGATTTTGTAAAAAACGTTTGTGTGTAGCATACTGGAATGAGTGTGTAAACAACGACTTCTTAAGAAACTGGAAGAAATGCCCAATTAGCTATTATTTATCATATACCATAGCACATGTTTGGTATTACCAAAGCAAACTCTAGACAATACACATACGACTATTGGTGACATGTGAGAAAGTGAAATGGAATTGTTTAGGCATTACAAAATGAGAGAGTGTTATGTCTAAATTCAAATTACATTTATGCCCTTATAGAATCGTAAAACACATGCACGTTATAGAACTAAAAAAATCCCGCAAGTTATAGAACTACAAAACACATGTGCGTTATGTAGTTCTATAATGCATGCACGTTATGTAGAGCAAAAATGCTAGCACTATCAAATGTATGGTTAATCATTGAGAGGGGGTGTGGAAGGGTCAAGGGCTTCGGAGGATGTTGAAAGTTCAAGTGGGGATAGTGATAGTTCAGAGGGGCTGGGGAAGGGTCAAGGGCCTAAGAGGATGTTGGAAGTTAAAGTGGGGATGGTTAATAGTTCAGACGGAGTGGAAAAGAGTCAAGGGCCTTGGAGGATGTTGTAAGTTCAAGTGAGTATGGTTAATAGTTGAGAGGGGGTGGGGAAGACTCAATGTCCTAGGAGTATGTTGTGAGCTCAAGTGGAGAAGGATGAGTGGAATAGAACATGATGGCTTACAAGGGAGAATGAGAGTGGGGATTGAGAGCACTATCAGGAGGAGAAGATTTTTTGAAGGCATATAGGGTTATAAGTAGTATGTGAGACTTGAGTGATGAAGGGGGACAAGCTGGAGCGGAGGAAGTTGGATATGGTTTCATGAGAAAGAGTACCGGTGAATGGAAAGGTGGATATGAAGAATTAAAGGAGGAAAAGGATGTGTTGGAGGAGAGAGGAGGAAGGATAGGGGAATGAAATGTGATAAAAAGGTGAATAATGGTTTGATGAGGTAGGGATTTAAGGATAAGGGGTAATTTGAAAACGTAGAGGAAAAGATTATAATATACAGAGAGTGTGAGAGAGAATAAGATAGAGAGGGAGGAGGGGGAGTGAGTTAGGGAAGAAGATAGAGTAAGGAAATATATGGTGAGGGAGCGATATAAGTTGTGTGTCTATGAGAGAGAGAGAGAGAGAGAGAGAGAGAGAGAGAGAGAGAGAGAGAGAGAGAGA
>LPNX010536674.1:9043-22891 GCA_001517045.1 Pseudotsuga menziesii
ATGCGATGTTAGCGTATTGCGAAATTTCAGACACAGAGGAGTAGTAATTTCAGAGATATCACATAAACAGTAACATGAATTTCTGTAGAAGAAATTGGAAAACTAGGGCTTCCTGTTCCGAGAGCTTCCCTCCGTTGTTTTCAGAAAAGGAGTACATTGGACAGATCCATTTGAAGAGATCTATCTTTCTATCCAATCAAATATAAAAGATTCAAAGTTTTTAAAATTAGGGTTTCTCTGACAAACCCTAGATCAGCCAGCTCCGAAAGCACGACAGACACCTCAAATTGGTAAGATCTAATCTTTTTCTATTTGCATTTGAGGTTCTCATTTCAAAGTGATCTATCACATCAGCTTGATGATAAGCTTGGTGAAGTTGAAAACTTCCAAGCATGGAAGTATTTGATCTCTCTAAAGAAAATGAATTGGACACCTACATGAGTAGAGAGGTTCCAATTCTAGAGGGAGATAAGCCTCAAAGCCTTACATAAGAAGAACTTGATAAAGGCCAAGAAGATCATTGTTGATTCAATCATGGATCAACTTGTACCACAAGTGTCTTCCCTAAAGACACTGAAGATGTTTGATTCCTTGATCAAGCTAATTGAACATAAGAACATAATTCAGAAGATGGATTTGAGAAAACAGTTGAAGAATGTGAAGATCCAGAATGCATAACATCTTGAAGCGGTAGAAGAAGAAGCAGAGAATGGCCTCCCATGATCATGGGATTCATTCATGTGAGGAATGTGTGCCAAAAGGAAGTGATTACTTTCAGTTGACTCTGGGAAGAAGAAGAAGCTTGTCTCATAAGAAGAGAAGAAGAAAGATGGGAGCAAATTGAAGATCAAGCTCTCACCATTCAAAGAAGATCCCTCAAACGATGAGGAATATGAAGAACTCAATTCTTGATGAACCGCTTATCCATCTTATCATTTGGATAAGAAATGATGATTTCATGGATGAAGAACATGATGAAGCAGAATGATCAAGAAGGAGTCTACCCACGAAACAAACAAAAGATAAGTATTCAATTGTCATTTAATGATATTGTTTTGTTCTGCATTTGATTATATTGAGTTGATGTGTTGTTTGCATGCATGTGATGGGTAAGTAGCTCATGGTTCTATACAAATATCCATTGTTACTTATCTAAAATGGAACCTATTTGTTGACATATTGGATTAGTGCACAATCTCAATGATGTCATGGTAGAGATGGAAGGCATATAGAAAGTTTCTGTGAGATATGGATGAATGTTGTATTGGCTAAATAGTTGCATGATGCATAAGAATTTGTCGTTATGCATATGTAGTTCTAACCATGCAACTGGTGCATTTGAATTGTAGGAAAGGTCCTGTACAACCTCCTAAAAGAAAATAAGGATAAGACTTGTTCCGAAGAACAAGTGATGAAAATTCAATAAACATGAATCTGAAGCTCCCAGGGTCAGAGACACCATGACAAAATAAAGAGCTTCAAATAGCGGTAGATCCACCTCGAAGGATGAATACCACCATGGGTATGAGAGATAACTCAAGATGAAAAAAAAAATGCTATGAAAGAAGCTATGATCAAAGAATAACAGTTGATTATGGGGAATGATGTATATGATATGATTTCAAGACATAAAGGGAAGTACGTAGTATCTTCCATATGGATCTGCAAGAACAAGTGTACAAATAAAGAATCATGATTTGCCTCAAAAAGAATAGAATATGACATGACATGCTCTATTGACCAGTATATATCAAGCATAGAATCACCTATACAGAATGAAGAAGGAAGATAATACTCCAATTTAGGGGGAGTGAATACAGAAGATATTTGAGTTCGACATGGTATGACATGATGGACAGCATCGTGATGAATTGAGACTTTACCAAGAGTAAAGTGGGTTCCAACTTTCAAAGTTGAATGCAGAAGGGTAGGATATGTTGATGATCTGACAAGACGAACTCATGGAAGATGTTATGATGATGTTTGGGATATAGTACTCAAACCAGAAAGCAAGCATGTGGTATCTTACAAATGGATTTGCAAGATAAAATATGTCACTGATAGAATTAAGGAAAGACTTGTGGCTAGAGGTTTCTATAAGAAAGAGGGAATTAATTTTGAAGAGACACTTACTCCAGGAAGCAAGGTACACTTCCTTCAGAACTATGATGGTAGTTGCTTCCATGATGAAGTATATAAAATCCTTCCTTAATGGTATGATTGGGGAAGAGTTTTACATCGAAAGGATTTGAATTTGAAGACAAATGGACTCATATATGTATGTTGAAGAAGGGCCTCTATGGCATGAAGCAAGCTCCCAGAGCCTGGTATGTCAGTTTCCTGTCAATTATGGGTTTTACCAAGAGTAAAGTTGATCCTAACCTTTATCTCAAGGTTGTAGAAGATGAACCTATCATCCTGTTATTATATGTGGATGGCTTATTCTTGACAGGGAAGGAGAAACAGATCATGGAAAGAAAGAAGAAACTAGCGGAAGAATTTGAGATGAAAGACCTTGGGTTAATGCACTATTTCCTAGGTCTGGAAATATGACAAAGTTTAGAAGAAATATTTCTCAACCAGGGAAAGTATGCGGTAGAGATATTGAAGAGATTAAATATGTTGGAATGCAAATCCATGGCCACACCCATGGACTCCAACCTGAAACTGTTAGATGATGACTCATCAGAGTTAGTAGATGTGACTCATTACAGACAGATTATTGGGTCATTGATGTACTTAACAAATACTAGACTAGACATTTGTTTTGCTGTGAACACCTTAAGTCAATATCTTGTTCAACCAAGATGGGTTCACCTAGTAGCTGCAAAAAATGTGATGAGATATCTGAAAGGGACTATAGACCTTGGTCTATACTATGATGGTAGCCATGACTACAGATTGTATGGCTATACAGATGCAGATTGGGTTGGAAGTATCTCAGACAATAAAAGCACATTAGGTAGATGCTTTTGTTTGGGATCTGCTATGAGTTCATGGTTTAGCAGGAAACAGTCCAGTGTTTCTCTTATAACAACAAAAGCAGAATACATAGCAGATTGCTCTGCTAAGTTGTGAAGCCATATGGCTTCGGAAGCTGATATTAGGTCTCCTTGACCTGAAGATGGATACTAAATTGATTCTATCTGATAACGAGAGTTGTAATAAAAGAGAACCATGTGTTCCATTGTAACACATAGAAATCCAATATTTCTACATACAAGATAAAGATGCAGATGATGATGTTTTAGTATTCCCATACTGAAGATATAGATGATGCTTTCAGTATTCACATACTAGCGATACAGATGGTGATAGTTCAGTATTCACATACTGAAGATGTAGATGATGATGATTTAGATGGTGATGTGTTGACGAAGCCTCTATCCCGAGTAAAGTTCGAACACTTTCGAGGCAAGATTGGTGTGGTTTGGAAAGACCTTCCTTGAAAGGGGGAGTAGTGATGTTGCAATGGGATTGTATCAACTTGGGACATATGTCTAGAAGTGATCCGGAGACCTCGGTCTTTGAGAATGAAGAGGGATTGTATCATCCTGGGACATATGTCCAGAAGTGATCCGGTAACCTCGGTCATTGAGAATGTAGAAGGATTGTATCATCCTTGAACTTCAGTTCAGAATGGATCAGGTGAACTTTGGTCATCGAGAAGGTGGCAGGATTGTATCATCCTTGAACTTTGGTTCAGAACGGATCCGGTGAACTTCGGTCATCGAGAAGGTAGTAGGATTGTATCATCCTTGAACCTCAGTTCAGAATAGATCCGGTGACTTCGGTACTCGAGAACGTGTGTTGATCCCGTAATTCCAATAGGAAGGATTGTCTGAATTCCACAACTGTGTTGATCCCGTAATTCCAAAAGGAAGGATCGTTAGTAACTTCGTAAAGACCTAAATCCCATAATTCTGAAAGGAAGGATCATTGAATTGATCCTTTAATTCCAATAGGAAGGATTGTCTGAGTTCCATAGATGTGTTGATCCCGTAACTCCGAAAGGAAGGATCGTTATTAACTCCGTAAAGACCTAAATCCTGTAATTCTGAAAGGAAGGATCATTGGTAGCTCCGTAAAGACTTGATCCCATAATTCCAATAGGAAGTATTGTCTGAGTTCCACAATTGTGTTGATCCTGTAATTTCGAAAGGAAGGATCGTTAGTAACTCCATAAAGACCTAAATCCCGTAATTCCGAAAGGAAGGATCGTTAGTAACTCCATAAAGACCTAAATCTTGTAATTCCGAAAGGAAGGATCATTGAATTGATCCTGTAATTCCAATAGGAAGGATTGTCTGAGTTCCATAGATGTGTTGATCCCGTAATTCCGAAAGGAAGGATCATTAGTAACTCCGTAAAGACCTAAATCCCATAATTCCGAAAGGAAGGATCGTTGGTAGCTCCATAAAGACTTGATCTCATAATTCCAATAGGAAGGATTGTCTGAGTTCCACAGATGTGTTGATCCCTTAATTCCAATAGGAAGGATTGTCTGAGTTCCACAAATGTGTTGATCTCGTAATTCCGAAAGGAAGGATCATTAGCAACTCCGTAAAGACCTAAATCTCGTAATTCCGAAAGGAAGGATCGTTAGTAGCTCCGTAAAGACTTGATCCCATAATTCCAAAAGGAAGGATCGTCTGAGCTCCACAAATGTGTTGATCCCATAATTCCGAAAGGAAGGATCATTAGCAACTCCGTAAAGACCTAAATCCCATAATTCCGACATGAAGGTTTGTATGAGTACCACAGACATGTTGATCCTGTAATTTCGAAAGGAAGGATCATGTTGATGTTTTGATGATGATGATGTTGATGTTTTGATGATGTTGAATGTTTTGATCATAATGATGTTTTGATGATTTTGATGTTTTCATGATGATGATGATGATGTACTGATCAAAATATCAGAGTATGATGATGATGTACTGATCGAACGATCAAGAGTATGATGATGATGAAGTACTAATCGAAAGATCAGAGTGTGACAATGATGATGATCAGTATGTGATGATGACGACATACTGATCAAAAGATCAGAATATGATGATGATGATTCTATTTGAGATTTGAATTATGATGATGGTGCTGATCACGATGTTACTGATCAGAATGTGATGATGTTGCTGATCGAAAGGTCAAAATGCTGAAGATGTCTTTGTTGATCGAAAGATCAAAGTGCTGAAGATATTGGTGATGATCGAAAGGTCAAAGTGTTGAAGATGTTGCTGTTGATCGAAAGTTCTAAGTGCTGAAGATGTTGCTGATCGAAATATCAAAGTGTTGAAGATGTTGCTGATCAAAAGGTCAAAAGATGCTGATGTTGATTAAAGAGTTGCTATCGTCAAATATTGAAGATGAAGACTATATGATGTTGAAAAGCTTCCAATGATTTATAGATGTATTACCCTGATGATTTTGATGATGTCCTCTATCTCTCTCCTACTATTGTTGTTGTTGATGTTGTTGTAGAATACCCTTCTCCTTAAGGGGGAGTGTTGAAATATTGTAACTTCGAAGAATATTCTATATGTATCTTTTTTGGTCCCCGATGGTCCTACCGGGAGAACCACTTGTATTATCTTGTACCACGATGCTTCTAATCAGAATAACTAATAAGAGTCATGAGGTTGTCCCCTCTATTTGTAAAGGTGGGTCATTAGCACCCCAGTGTGGTTACTTGAGCCTACATGTGTAACTCGAGCCTACATGATTAACTCGATCTTACATGTCGGATGAGTTAATTCAAGTGAACGGATGAATATAAATAGAGGTGTGTTGCTTCTCATTTGAGACACACACACACTCTCAGTTGTGTAGCGCATTAGTGGAGAAGAGAAGTAGCTGGAGAAGGAGGAGGATCAGGCTTTGATCTCCTTGTTGGTTTTATCTTTTATCTTTTGGGGCATCTATATTGAGGAAGCTTTTGCTGGGTTTTTCCCTTTAGGGTTTTCCCAGGATAAATCTTTGTGTTCTCCTTTTGTATGGTTGTGCTTGTCTATCTTTCAATGATCCTGTTTATATGTTTTTGTTATGAAATCGAAATGAAATACTAATGATCTAGCTTAGCATATGAAAATTTAGCACTTAAATCATCTCTTCCTCTCCTACAAATCATTTCTTACTCTTACTCTATTTAACAATATTATTATAATTAACATTAATTGCCTAAATTTATTTCTAATCTACATAATCAATGAACCCACATAACCATGATTAACGTATATAATAACCAATAAACATATCAACACATGTGTGTGAAGTGTGGGAATGTAGCTAGCATGCACATACTTCATACATATTCCAATAATCTAATTCATGCAACACATTTATTACTTTGTTTGGATGTATATCAAAATCATGTGCAACATAGAAATGAGATCAATGTGTGGGGAATTACATGCACCCACCCTTCAAGAAACTTCATCTCGAAGTTATAATCAAAAGGGAATACATGGAAACAAATTGTGAAATAAAAAAAATCATGCCACAATTACATTCTTCATTCAACACTTGACATTTCAACACTACTTAATAACAAAGGAAAAGCAAAGTAGTACTACAAGGTTTATTTATTCATTTATATAACAACCACTAAATACCAAGAACAAAGAGAACATTACTTCCCAATTAGTGCTCATAAATAACATATATTCACCTATCCTCCCAAAACTACTTCTGCTCCCATCCTATATGCACTCTGCTGACATATTATGGCATCGACTATACCGATCTAACCATTTATAAAATCCAAAGGAGAAAGTGTTGACTACATCGACCTAGCTTCCACAACAGGTAACCAACAAATGTAATCACACTTCTAGGGGAGTGTTTCCACCACATCCCTTCCATAAGTAGGTTTGGAGGATATATGGTGGGAAACTCCTCCATCTCTCTGAATAGATCTAGGATTGATCCCTAATATCGATTCCTTCTATTCCACCATGGTTCTTATAGTTTTGTCAATGAATAACTAGTTAGGTATCTGCATTACCTATTGCACACAATGGTTTCACATATTTCATATAACACACACACACACACATCCAATAATACATTCACATCGAATGTTTCAAAACATATCATTTTTCCCTCAATGTCTATGACATCAAAACTAGCTTCATGTGCACACGCACACACACACACACACACACACACACTTGGATAGAACTAGCCCATTTTCCTACAAGTTATTTTACAAGATCAATAACAAAGTATCATTATCACAATATATTTATGCCATCACCAACATGTAACAATTGTTTTAACATATAATTGTGCATGCTTGTTAACTGTAACAATACTCCAAATACTCATTAATAAACATAATTTAAGCTAGTATCCATGTACCAAAAGTGCATAAAAAGAGATAATATGACATAAACCATAATTGTTGAATGTTTGAGAAAAATAAGAGATTCTTGAACTTAAAAAAAATTATCAAACAATTTGAGCACTTATGAATTTCACACAAGGGGCATCAACGACGAAACAATATGATATCACGATCGTTCATATTGGGGGCTTCAAAATGGTCAGAAAATCAAAAAAAAATATTGGGCATATATTTGGGGTTAAAGGGGTTTTTTATGTTAATAAACAACATGCAATATATTGGGGGTTTGTTTATCCTAACTATAGTAGAAATGGGTGCGAAAAACAAGGGTGAGTGGACCTAAATTCTTGATGTGGGTGTGTCTGCATTTTGTATTTGGGATACATAGCCAAAACTAGACCTGTATGTCTGCATTTTGTCATGATCCAGTGATTTGCGATACATAGGTTGAGCTCTCGCTCCCCTCTCCTTCTGTATTTTTATTTGGTGGTGAGATGCATCTTTCCCCGTAACCTGAATATTGATCACAATGCAACATCCTTGTATAGAGACAACAAGCAAGTTAGGATGTAGAGAAAAAGTCATCCATGAAGTGGCATTTTATCTGCAAGACATGGGGATTTTTCTTTGCAAGAGCCCCAGCGATTTCATCACAGCTTCTCTAGGAAATGGAGGAACTCAAACCCTGTGCTACACTGTGGTAGTTTTTGGTTGTGATATACTTTTTGGTGGCTGTGATATCGTCGTTTTTTACCTGAAGATTGATCATGAAAAAGCATCCTGGTATAGCTGCAACAAGCAAGTCAGGTTGTGGAGAACAAGCCGGCCACAAAGGGGCATTTTCTCTGCAAGACATGGGGATTTTTCTATGCAAGAGCCGCAATGGATGCATCACAGCTTCTCTAGGTAAGGAAGGAACTCAAACCCTGTAATGCAATGTGGTATTTGTTGGTTGTGATATACTGGTGTTGAGGTATATGTTAGCATCAATTAGGTACAATTACCTAGCTGCAGGTGTGGATTCCATGCAAGTTCTCTAGATGTATCCAGGTATATACATAATAAAGGAAATCTATTATAATCTCTGTATAAAACATATGAAACATAAGTTAAGGAAGTCCCATGGATCCGTTCATTAGGAAAAAATGATATGTTGCATAAGCATATGGGCTATAGCTGCACCAAATATCAGGTTTACCTTGACCTTGCAAAGATATATCAAATTGAAGTGAGTAGAGGTGGTATGTGAATCACTATCAAATTCAATACCATGTGTTAAAATATTTATAAAGTTCAAGTTAAGGTAGGAGCCACAGATCTAAGTATTCAGGTCGAATGGGAGAGTAGAGAAAACATGCACCAAGAACTCTAGGCCTAACATTTAACTCACAGCTGAGGAATGATATTTCCTATAGCCAAATTTCCTATCTGACATAGTTGATATACCACTGATGTTGTGCTAAAGAAATTTTTAAGGCCAAGTACTTGTCTTCCTATATTTCATGCTCTTCTGTATCCTAGAAGAAATCATGAATCCGTTCAACTTTAAATCCAAGTAGAAAAGGGAAGCCTTTTGTCTCTTAACCTCACTCAATATCTATTTTTGACTTGGATTTATCTACTTCCTTCTGTTAGTATTGGGCCACATAGTTTATTTGGTTGGTAATAAAGGCTGATAATTTATAAATGTACAAACGTTGGTACAAAAAAGGGTATACAGAAGCTAATCCCCCTACATAGTTTGGACATGACATGACATCTACTTATTGAATTACCATTTCTATGCCTATTTATGGATATATTATTATATTCATCTCCTACTATCTTAACTGCTACCATCAAATACTTTGACAAGAAAAATATCAATATGTAATCGCAGAGGGTAGATTGTACTGCAATATTTGTATAACATTTCCCTTTTCATTAGAAAACACAGTGTAAAAGTTATTAGTGATTGCATCTGGTCATTCTATAGATCAACATTAAAAAATAGGATAACATGTGGTGTCCTAGGGTGTCCAAAATGTTATATTGGTTCCTCGTGTATTGTCTTGCCTCAGTGTGATGTCTCTTACCAGTAGCATGTATATGTACCCAAAAAAAATCAAGATTTCCATAAGAGACACTTTCTCATTCAATATTAATGTGATGTTTCCTCCTTTTTGGTTTCCTTTCTTATCTGCAATTGCTTCCTGATATCAGACAATTGTTCTCTTGATAGTTGATCCCTTAATTATGTTTCTTGTTATATCACCCTTATCTTGAAATTGTGGAGCTCCTACTTTCACATTTTCTGAACCATACTTCAACTACCACATTATCCATCCACTTCTGAAGGTTATTGACATTCCCAGAGCTTTGTATCATAAGGTTTAAAGATGTAGGAAAGAAATGATCACAATATTCTCTATAGTGAGTTGTCATTGTATACATAGAGTTTGGAGAGAGGTCCGAACATGGGGAATTGAAGAGTGTTACTATAGTTTGAATCCCAATTTGGGTAGGTTGTGAATAAGGAGGATTGAGACCCGTTTGATCTGGAGGGGTATTAGAAGATGTTTAAACAAAAAATTATATCCAAATGGTTCAATAATATTCCTTACCAAGGTGTATACCAGTATCCATAAGGTGGAAATATTATAGGTACCACTTCTATATACAAATTGCATAATTTCCAATTGGTACCATCACCATTGTCTTATTAGTGTTTGGAAGTGAGGAGGAGCTTCATTACCCTATGCATTCCATACTTTCTATCTCCATGTTGATAGGTTTGAATTCTCCACATGTTTCAAAACTATCAACAAAATTGTTGTTAGGCCTATCAATTTTCCCCAATAGATTAGTAATACAAACACCCAATCGGGCTATGAAAAAACCTAGCACAAACTAATTGTTGCCCAAAGATTGACCAAGGAAAAATATATAATATAAAAAATGATAGGGCAGGGCTCAAGATATATGAAAAATGGTAGCCCTTGAAAAAGTAGAATAAGTTGGGTAGTAAGGATAGAATATTGTGATCAGGGATGATTTTAAGGAACCATACTTATTTAAAAGTGTATAAATGTTGGCGAATATTACTAATTCTTAAAACGCCAACTATAAAATGATTGGCGATATTTTTCAAAAAATATTTTAATTTCCAAGGATTTTATATCATTTATATAATAATTTGGCGATTTTTACGGTGAAAAAATTTTACCCCATCAAAATTTGGCGAAACAAGGCTTCAAAAAATGCAAAATGGCAAATCTTTTTTGGGAGAAAAACATGAAAAAATAGCCTGCTGGGCTAAAATTCGCCCCTAAAATTATCCCTGACTGTGATATGTTGATACCAAGGATGCCAATTTGAAGCAGAGAAAAAATCGAGTGACCAAGCATTGCACTCAGTCCCTTTGGTGGCCACAAATTTCCTATACAAAAAGTTAGTGGTAGAAGCTCAATCCACACCGTTTCCACAAACAAAATTGCAAAAGTTTGGAATAAGATGAAATTTGGAAGTGCCCAATTCCTTATTAGCCTTGTTTATAATTGACATGACATCTCCACTAATGAGGTAACTCCCTTGAGATTCCAAGATCTTCCATGATTGTCATTGAACAAAGGTATTTGATTATGTTTTTTCCATTCCCTCCCATTACCTCGATAATACTCCAGGTGATTTGATACTCCCTCTCATAATGGGATGTCAATGTCTTAGACTCTTAGCCATGATGTCTATTGTTCTCATGGTATAAGGTGGAGGAGATTGCATGAATGAGTTTTTTGGACACATGTACATACTTTTTTCATCCCATTAATTTGTGTTAACCTCTCTTCTTTCAACAATCTAGTCATTGGCCTTAGTACTGAGAATCAAGGTAGGAAATACATATAAACAATGGGGGCCATATAAATACAAAAAAAAAACCTATATTATTTATTGGGAATACATCTGTGATATTTTTATGAATTGAAAATTATAAAACATAGAATTAAAATTGATATTCATCATAAATTCTAGTTTTTCAACGAATACAATATTCAATATAAACTTTATAGTCATCATAGTTTAGATATCAATACTAGTCATAAATTCCAAATGTTTGTAGTTGTAGTTTGAATCTTGTTTAGGTATTCACATTACAAATTGTGTGTGTGTTAGTGCTTCTTGATATGGAAGTGCAATTCCAAACAACTTTATCAAAATTGGTTATAATTTTGCAGTGGCACATTGAGATGCATTCGAGAAGGTAGGGTGCATGCTCCTTGTAATTACCACCAAGGATGTTGGGAGCGAGAGTGGGAAGTGCAATATTCAAAAAGCTTATGTGGAGTGTTTTTTATATAATACATATTTTAATATATTTTGATGCTTAAATTCTAAAAAAACGTGTAGAATGTTTAATTAGCTATGGAAAACATGAAAACATGTATTAAACTATTGGATTAATTATTCCATTTGAATTCACATATAACTTTGATCGTATATAAATTATAAATTATAACATTGCCATCAAATGATTAATCATCAACCACAACATCAACCTCCAAGTGTAGATCCCTACACTTCCCATGCTCATGGGACATGGGTACTCCAACAGGTACATTTCTACATGTACCTTTTGCAAAGGGGTGCTAGGAAACACACAAGATAACACTCAACACAGAAAACTGAAATGCCCCTTGCAAATTGGGTACTCTCAGACAATTCTTTAAAAAAGGGGATGCTTGGATTCTCTTTTTGACTAAATTTTTATATGACTTCAATATTGTTGTATTTCAATATCATTTGTAGCATTGCTCGATGTCTTTTGAATTTTATGAATATAATGAGAAATTTAATGGTGATTTATGATTTGTGATTGAAAGAAATTATTATGTTATGTTACATGTATCATTTATCTATTATTATGTATGTTGTGCAGCAGATTTGTGATAAGATTCCATGATTAATTGTTAATATTATGTATCATTGATGTTTCAGTTTTCAAATATATAAATTAAAATCTGAAGTATCTTGGGTGGGGTCTCCTATTTTAAAAACCATGATGTCTGCTTTTACGTTCCCTTAGATTCGAGGGGGTGTCTCTACATGTCCCTTGCATGCAATTTCACATCCGTGCTTCTTGGAAACTTGATGGAACATTGGAAACTAGTCCTATTAAAGGAATCTAGAAAAAATTCTCGCAATTTGAAATGATCTTTAATAGAATTTTCAAGCTACAAGTCATCATTACTAGAAAATTTGAGATGAATAGTTGGTGACGATAAGTGAAAAATAAGTTGAATATGAGTTAATTCATGAATTGCAAGATGTCGTGGTAGATCTGAGTAGATAAACCTTTAAAACTAAATTTAAGAAAGTAATCTAAGAAACAGGAGGTTTGGTAAACATATGAATCAAATATTAAGTTTGATTTTCTAGAGAAAATTGAGGGTTTTTTACATCCTGCATTGAACTATTGAAGTGATGTTTGTATTTTTCACATGCTAAATCAAGGGATTAGGAGATACACAAACATATGTATCGGAATTATATTTGTATATGGTAATTTGGATTGGCATAAACATTAACACATTATATTTGTCAAATGGAATTATCTATGGGTATAGGACCTTAATTTCTGTCCCAAATACATTTTCTAGAGATTTATGATGCCATTTCAAAACACTTGAAGCTAAGTAGCTCGTATGAGTTGGTTATCTTGTTCATATTATTTTTAACATGCTTGAACTTTCTCTTTTTCCAGGTATGAATAAAACGGTCATCAACCACCTAGACAAACTTTTATCACAAATGATGCTGTTACGATAGTAAATGAACTTGAGGTGTAGCATCCTGCATCAAAGCTCTTGGTATTGGCAGGTAAAGATCAAGAGGAATAAATTGAATATGGTGCCAATTTGACAATATCATTTGCACGAGAGCTGCTCCAAGGAACTAAAGAGATTAATAGAATAGGATTGCATCCTAGTGAGATAATCAATGGTTACACAAAATTAATGAATAAGGTGATTAGTGTTATACCAAAATCCTGTCATCATCATGTGATAAGACCTTTGACATACCTATTTTCCCTTAATCCCAGAACTTGGAGTGGAAACCCATGTTGATTGTCAATCTTTCATAAAAAGACTCAGCACCGCGCTTTCCCAATTATCCATGAGTGGTACCTTGCTCGCACTGCTTGTTCCTTGTTATCCATAAGCAGTGCCACCGCTTATAGCCCTTGGTCCATAATCATTTCTTATTTGAACTGCTCTGTCATAGAAGGAGAAAAGCGGTACCCTGGGTAAAATGGGAAAAATAGAAGATTCTCGAGGCTTCTAGATCATGAGCCTCGTGTCCTCCCTTATCCCTATCATTCTGGGTCACTTGAGCTCAAGATCCCCCATCTTAGGATCTTGGAGGTGACCTCATCCACAAATCTCTCAACCATCCCTATCCATTGAGCCTTATAAATACAAGCTCATGTCCATGGTTGAGGGGGAGAACCATTGAGGTATTGTTAT
>LPNX010536674.1:32805-52572 GCA_001517045.1 Pseudotsuga menziesii
TTGTATCAGTTTCTATATCACTAAAATAATTCATAACCTCTCTAACTATCATGAAATAATTAAAAAGGGATAGGAGGGGCCAATTTAAGAGAGGACCCTCATATTATTGTTATGTTGGAGTATTTTATTCTACCCTTCTTGAATTCATTCACCCTGTTCCCACTTAGAAGTTCATGTCTCTAGGCACTCTTTCGCTAAGTTGTTGAAGTCATCCTTCTGACATGACTTCTACCCTATACATTTGTAGAATATCAAGAGTGTATAAATACGATTACAAGTGAGGAAAGTGCAAAGGAACCCAATCTTTGGAATAGAAAGGTAATCTATGTGTCATTCATCTTGTTGCATTTTAATAGAAATTTCTGATCTTTCCCTCCCATATATACATGTTTAACCTTTGATATTTTTCTTAATTATTTGTATATGAAAAAGTATTAGTATTTTAAGAGAATTGTTAAATATAGGGTTGATCATTGTGTGTTCTTTCTTTGGTTAGTGTTTTCGTATTTCTACCATAAAGCTTGTAAGAAGAGTTAGTGGCACTTGTGTAGATTTCAAGCTTGTGGGAGTGAAGCCTATTGGGGTTGGAAAGAAGGGGTTGAAAGGATCAAAATTTGAAAATATGCTCCTCTTTCCTTCCTATCTCATTCTCCTATTTTATTTCTTGTTGTGGCTTGTGTGAGTGATACAACATCTCTCTTGTTTTTGAATTGGTGTTTGAAGAGTCTTAAGATCATTGTTCTATATTCTAATGTACTATGTTGGTGAACAACCATAGTCGTAAGGATCATTTTATGCATAATAGAGATGGTGAGCATACTAGGTATTAACAGTCTTTGTAGGGCCTTCGTAGGGTGATATTCCATCTAATTTTGGGTCAATATCACAACCTTCCCATTTTAAAATTCCCAAAACAAGTGCAAAAAAAATCAAATCTTCACTATTTTAGTACTTCTAGTAGAGATAGTTGCATGTGGCAGGGTTCCCAATTACTTCTATGTCAGTGGAAACAGTAGCATGAACACACTCCTTCTACACTAAATAGAATTATGGGATTAAAAAGTAGCATTTTACCTTATTTTATGTTGTTTTTTCAGGGATGTCTGTTGATTAGGTTCGTAAGTATTTTTAGGAGGTGGCACTATCAAATTGGAAAATATTTGGTAGTGTTTGGATGCTTTATTACCTTTTACTTCTTTCCATTAGAAAAGTTTTATGAGTTTGTGGTGCCTTATTTCTCCTTTTGCATTTGTTGTTGTTCACTTTGAATTGAAGTAGTAAGAGCATAAGTACATTCAGATTCCACTTTTTTTCCTCTTTGGTTAGATGAAACATGTATTAGAAGGATTTATTTGTTAGTATACCTAACCATACCTCTTGGATATAAGAGAAACACCTAGGGAAATCCTTCTCAAGTTGTCTAGTACAAGGTAGGTGAAAAAACAAGTTTTGAGACATACCTCTTTTGCATTGTAGTGAATCAACAATTTATTTTCCTTTTTTCATTTTAGGTGGAGTTGTAAATTGAATTTTCCACTTAAATATGCATGTATTACGTTTCCTTCAGTAGGAGACTACAAATTTGTGTACTTTCATCTTTCTATCACTTTGCATGAAAGAAGGTTTTCTTTGATCTAATTTGAAATCTTATTGGCATTTGAAAAATATTGGGAGTTGTAATATGAATGAATAGCATTTCTTTTATGTTCATTTTATTTTGGAACACCATTGTTTATATTATTCCTAGGGATGATTTTAAGGAACCCTACTTATTTAAAAGTGTATAAATGTTGGCGAATATTACCAATTCTTAAAACGGAAACTATAAAATGATTGGCGATATGTTTCGAAAAATATTTTAATTTTCAAGGATTTTATATCATTTATATAATAATTTGGAAATTTTTAGGGTGAAAAAAAATTACCCCATCAAAATTGGGCGAAACAGGGCTTCAAAAAATACAAAATAGCGAATCTTTTTTGGGAGAAAAACATGGGAAAATAGCCCATTGGGCTAAAATTCGCCCCTAAAATTATCCCTGATTCCACATCCCTCTAAGCAAACAACAACCTCTAAAACAAACATAACTAAAAGGAACTAAACTTGTTTTTCTTTGATAGAAAATCAACATTAGTTTAGGTTCTAGGTCCTTGGTTGTAGGATTAGGGAGTTAACTTCTATAAGGATATGTAAAAAAATAGGAGTACTAAAGAGTGAAAAATCCATTAGTAACACAAACGTTTCAAGAAAGCGCCTATAACGTAGGCATCAAGGCATAGGTTTAGCTAGTTTAAGTCATCATATTGTGCCTTGTCACTTGAGTTAATGAGGTTATGCAAGTTTGGGATTTTTTTAGTTGTGGAAAGTCCTTGGGGTTACACCAATAATTTACAAATAAATTTGAGTCTAGGATTTTGTCATACGCTCCCTTCCCATTTGCAGAAGCTTTTTCCAATGATTGTTTAGCATGATTGCCTAGAGTGAAGTGGTATCCATAGTTTCTCTTCCTAGGTTTCACCTAGGTGAATTTAAGGGGAAATTCTTGTGCTACATGATGTAGATGTAGAATCCATGTCTCTACGAATTGGAAGGGTATTATCCAAATGCAAGTACTTGTATTCTTGGTTATAGTTGTGTGAATATTAGTGTAATTATCTCTCACACATATTTGCCTCCTCCTTCTACCTCATGTGGTGAATTCTAGATACTAGTAACCAACAATCTAAAAGGAATATAAAGAATAATGACACAAAGGAGATGCACATATAAGGGGGAATGTCATTGGCCTCTATAATTCATGCTATGGGGGAGTCACCATTCACTAATGCTGGAGACAAGTCACAAGTCACTGATAGCTATATTGGAGACAATAAACCATCCAGTGCAAGTGAAGTTGGGGGAAAACAACTAGCCACTACAAGTCATGCTGGTAATGTTGATATAATTGAAAAACTGAAAAAATAAGACATAATATTAATTTCCCTTGTAATATTTGTAAGGGAGGCCACCATACTTATTTGTTCTTTGCACTTCCAAAGGAACAAAGAGTGTGGTCATTATTCAAAAATATTTGGGCAGGGTTTTTTGAGAAATAGACATTTTTTGTCGATGTATTAAGCTCAAATATTTGGGCAGGTTTTTTTTCAAGGTCTCAATTATGAGGTTTTTATGTGAATTATTACAATATTTGTATATATGCAAAGGAATCATTAGAGGAAATTTGGGCTCTCAAATGGGCCTTATAAGAAAACATGCCAAAATAAGTTCTTATGAGTTGGAATTCAAGAACCAATAGAATTTCAATAAAATGAGTCAACCATAATGGTTGAATTGACATATTTGTCATAAAAAAAACTACTTTTTTTGTTCATATTTTCGACATATGTCCCTATGTTTTTACTCAAATTTTGATCGAGAGAGCTTGTTGGACGCGGAATTTGATTCTGCATCCAACAAGTACCCACACTGCATACTTTTGATGGACCCCGCTATCCCAAAAACAAGAAATACCTGAAAAAATGTGATGATGATGTCATCATCACATTTTTTTTCAGGTATTTCTTGTCATCATCACGTTTTTTCAGGTATTTCTTGTTTTTAGGGTAGTAGGTTCCGTCACAAGTATGCAGTGTGGGTACTCGTTGGATGCAAAATCAAATTCTACATCCAACGAGCTCTCTTGATCGAAATTTGAGTAAAATCACAGGGAGATATGTCGAAAATATGAACACAAAAAATAGTTTTTTCCTTTCTTCCTCCAAAATTAATAAATATTATTTTATTATTTTAGCTATTATTTTATTATTTTAACTATTATTTTATTATTTTCCTTAGGAGGCCCATTTTAGACCCCAAAATTCCTCTAATGATTAGTACATGATGTAATTGGCCCTGAATTCTCAAATATGAAAGGATTTGTATCAACAATAGTGAAGCCATTCATGTTGCTCACAACAATTTATCTAAACCATATCCTTCTGTCTTTGATGAACATAAAGTGGTTGATAAAGAGGATGATGTATACCATTTCATAAGCTATTTACTAGTTGATGGCACTCTATATGAGTTAGATGGGTTCAAAGGAAGGCCCATTAGTCTTGGACAATATAATGGAATTTGACATAGTTTGGAATGGTTAAAGAAAACATGGGAATGCTTTCTTGTCTAATCCTCATACAACAATCAAAATGAGTCATAGGCATATTCCTTGATGACCTTGACATATGTTGATCCTCCTACCAACCTAATTAATTGATATGGGATATTTTTGGTCATTTCTGGTATTTGTTAGCCTCAAACAACAATAGAAAAAATATGTCTCAGCCTTTAGAAATTTTCATCCCTATTTGACCCCCTAATAAACAATGATCTAATTTTAGAATAAATTTTAGGACAAACTTGTGCATCAAAAGTCAATTTTAGGAAATTTAAGTGCTTCTATGGACTATATCAGTAGCAAGAACCATTTCTTCTTGAATTTGGAAAACATGTCTACCTCAAATCAAGCATATTCATTTCACCATGCCCTTGATGCATTGTCATGTGTGTGATGGGATATGAGATTCTTCCATCTACAGTTCTAGTATCTAACATGTTATTTATTTTCCATTGGTATTTCCACCTATAGTATCAGTAAATCATTCTATGTAATGTATTTTGATTTTGATGGCAACAAATGACTCTCAGAAAATTGCAGTTTATGGTTCTAACTTATAAAATTATATTTTGTGTATTGAATATTTTAATTTTCTGTGTTTGATCATAATTTGACACTTATATTGATATAGTAACTAGTTGTATCCATATGAATGAAAGAGATATCGTTAAGGGAATGTTTTACACCCAACACTAGCTTCATTATTGGGGCTCTTGAAACATTTTCAATTATGCTTCTACTATTGGCCCAATTCATCAGAAGCTTGGAATCTCCAAATACTTTCAAATGATTGTGTTATGTTTCTTTTCTTGTCTTCATCAAATTCATAGGGCATAAACTTAGCTCTATTGTTGGTTCACATGTGCTACCTTTGATTTTGGCATGTCCTGTGTCGGATAATTGTAGCAACATGTCCTACATGTCCTGTTTCCGAGAATCATGTGACTTGGCTTAAAAGATGATCAACTTAACTTTTTTTCTCAATCCACTTATTGTATAACTTGATAATTTAATTTCATATATGAAAACATCTCTATACCTCAGTATTCTCAGGCAATGTCCTTGTTCATGATGAAATATGTTTTGTTTTGATAATGTAAAATTTCATGTCAAAAGTATGAAAACTTACAAGTTACAAGTAGATAGAATCAATTCTGAATATGGGAGGATTGTTTCGTTTTTTGGGAAGATACACCTTGTCATAAACAGAAGTCGTAGTATGCAAGTTTAATTTTCAAGTCGATCAAAATTCAAAAGTTATTATTTGTAAACGTAGTCTTCTGGTATCCAATTCGTTTTTGGGATAGATAATAAGAGAAGATGATTTATCAATGTTCAATGAACAACCACATCAAGTAGGCCAATGGGAAGGAAAGAGATTAAATTGTACCAACCACTATAAATTAGGAGTCTTTGAAATATTTACTGTAAAGTTGGATTGTTTTGTCACTATGATCATATAATAACCCTATATTGGGAGACAGGTTTCAAAATGGAATGAGAGGATCATTTGGAAAACCTCAAGGAACCTGTGCACGTGTGTCCATAGGAAAATTCCTTCTTTCAGTCCAATGCAGGGATAATTACTCAAACCATTCCCAAGAAGATCTGTGTTGGGCCAAGTTCAAGTTTCTTCGGAGACAAAAAATCATTGTCAACAGAAAATTGTATTTCGCATTAATCCCAATTATATATATTTTTAATTCCTAATTACTATGCAATAATTAATTTATTGTTATCCATCTTTTGGGGGGTTCTCTAAATTCACCAAAGCTAACTACTTGAAGTGGAAGTCAAAAGGAAGAATTGTTCCTGATGGTGTGAATGCCAAGGTTAGTGGAAGTGAACAATTTTTACTTTTACACGTTTCTTTTTCTTTGTCTTCTTTTAATTTTTGGATATTTTAGTAGTTTATTCTGTATTATTTTAATTATTTCCCTATTTACTGCATTTTCTTGGTTTCTAAGGTCCACTATCCAACCAAAAACCTGGGCAGGAATTCCTGAAGTCTGCTCTTGTGTCGTCATCTGATTTAGTTTCTTAGATTTTTTCTTTATCATGGATGATAAACGAAGAGCCTAAAAATATTGGCCCTTAATATATTAAGGCATCAACTGGGTCAATCCACATTTTTTAATGGCCGAATTGATGTTTATTAAGATACTTGTGAACATGTTTATTATATTGTTCCTGATATTTTTATGGATGTATTAAATTTTGTTATTATATGAGGATAGTAATATTACATGGGCTCCTATTATTTTTTATGACTCCATCCCTGAGAAATGGCAGAAATGCTTCTCATATCGTTTAAATTTTAAATGCATTGAGATA
Organism: Pseudotsuga menziesii; assembly: GCA_001517045.1. Classification (NCBI taxonomy): domain Eukaryota; kingdom Viridiplantae; phylum Streptophyta; class Pinopsida; order Pinales; family Pinaceae; genus Pseudotsuga; species Pseudotsuga menziesii. The sequence continues at coordinate 39,297 of LPNX010536674.1, forward strand.
GTAGTTATTATTAGTATAAATTTTAGAAGACAAATGTTTGTGCGTTGATTAGATTCTCTTCAATAAGATAGATATTTTCTAACATTTTGTTATCGAATGTGGGGAGTGGAATGAACATGTTTTTCCTCATTCAAAGGAAAAAACATGGCTATGTGCCTCAATGGCACATAGGAGACAAAAATATACATACTCCAAAGACGCCTACTCTAAAGATTAGCTAGAACAAATAGGAAAAACAAACATAAATCCTCCTTTCTCAGAATAGATCATGAATTTCTTCCACAGAAGAATATTCTCATATTTCTGAAGTAACCAGCACAACTTTGGAAGGGGAAGAGCTTCCTTTCCCTGTAGACATGTTGAAATTAAGCACAGTGAAAAGGATTTTATTTCGATTTTATCCATGATTGGAAGTGTGAGTGGCCATGAATATACAAGTTACATATTTTATTCAAATATGATTTGTTTTATCTAAATGGGTTGCAAAATGATTATTTTGAAATTCATCTAAACAAGTGATTCTCTTCAGAGATGGAGTATGTGTCAAGCGTCAATAGGTTTATATTTATGTCTGTATGATCGAGATGTGTGAAGCCTTCTATTTATTAAACATTGTTGTTGGATCATGCTTGAAATTATCATAGTCCTTGCAATTTTTGGCTGTAGCCTTTGCATGGAATAGTTGTAGAAATGTTTCTCATTTCGTTAACATTGACATAGCTTCACGTATGCTAATCAAATATTATAAAAATAAAAATATATATCTATATATATTGGATGTCTCCAAAATTATAAGTTAATAAAATATTATAGAAATGAATATATATATATATGATATTATTTATAAGAAATAAGAGTGATAGAATTTGTTATATATGATATTTATTTATAGTAAATTGAAGTGATAATTGTATGTTGTCATATATACATGCATAGAAATAAAATATCTCTATCTATGTGAAGATACATAGAGATACATTGGTCGGGAGCTTCCTTTGTCGTGTGTGTGAATGAAAATATATGTCTTCTTCCCTTAATGTAACTAATCTTTCTAGTAAAGGCCAAGGCAAGGGAGAGGATATCAATTCCTCTCAGGATAATGAGAATTCATTGTTGATTCCGAAGCTAACACTTGTTACACTCCCCTTGCAGTGCAGGGTCCAACATACATGACAAAGAGGGAGGCCCTTGTTGTGTGTACTGACGGAAAAGGCCTGCCATATTCAAATTAAATTATGTTTTGCATGGGAGACTCTACTTCCCAAATTTTTTTCTATGCCAAAAACAATGATTCTGCAATTGAACACAAATAAATTGTAGGTAAAGATGAAAAACTTGTGGAAAATGATTGCATTGATTTGGGAATTGGAGAGCTAGAGAAGGAAATCTCCCATCTTACACAAAAACAAGCAAAATTGAAATTGCAAAATGCTTGTGAGATGCCATACCAAGTAATTGGTATTCAACACAAATCCATTGACAAAAGCACAACAATGAGAATTGAAAATAACATAGAGACAAGGAATGGTCCTTGAGAAGGGAGTTCTAAAAAGAGAGAAAATAGGAAGGGTTGTCTTTGCTAAATTTCTTCAATATAGATTGAAGACCCACTAGTACAAAAGCGCGGATTTTTCCACGGAGGTTTTCCACATTTCTTACTTTTTGGTGTAAAATTTGATGTAACAGGAATGAGGTGTCGCTATATCCACGCCTAGCCGTTGCTGTATCCACGCCTCGACTCTTAGACGTCGCTGTATCCATGCCTAAACTCTTAGACGTCACTGTATCCATGCCTGACCGTCTCTATAGAGACGGCACCGTCTTTTGTTGACTTTTTACAATGGTCAAGTTGACCTAGGGCCATTTTCCTTCCAAATTCCAAGTGATACTTGAGCTTATTTAAATTACATAAAATTAAATAAATAAATTTCTCAAACTTTTGGTCTTCCAAAATGTTGTCCTTTAGTGAAATTTTGTATTTTTGTGGGATTTTGATTTTGGTGGACTTTGTCTTTAAGAATTTTATCTTTATTTGTTTTTCTATCAATTCCATTTACTTCCAAGGTACTTGATGACAGTCTGGATGGCCAAGCTTAATCATGGTTCTATGTTGTTATTTTGACATCCTTTGTACCTAATGGTTATTGAGATATGTATTCACTTCTCATCTCTATGGTTGACCTATTTTGGATGCCTCCTAATTGGTTTCAATTCCAAAGAATGTTCTCCCAGAAATGTATGGACCTCTTAGGGTTTTTATGAAATTGTCTCCCAAGCCTTGGATCTCACCTTTAATCTTCTCTAGCTATGGTTACTATGAGGTTTTTGGTGAATATTATTGGTCCATCCCATATTTTATAATTATTTTTCTTTTGATTTTCTAACTTTTTTATGACTTTGTTCACCTCATACCATTGCATACATTATGGTGACTTAGTTAGGTGTGGGATCAAGAGAGGGATTTAAACCTTGGAATAATTGAAGTCTTGGTGTCCTCATGGACATAATAAAATTTACCTCTATCTAAGTTATCCACTGGTGAATTTTCCATGCAATTATTTTAAGATATGGAAAAGTTATCAATGTTTAAGTGACTAAGGTGATAGAAATGATAGAACACATCCCATTGAGGCAAGAGAGTTAAATTTTACTCTAGTACTATGAGAGAGAGTATAGTGTTGAATAAGAGAAAGGAGAGACAGAGAGTTAAACTTGTCCATGGTGAAATTCCCAATGAGGGTAGAGAGTTAATTTTGTCTATGGTGTGATTCCTAAGGAGGAGAGAAGGTTAATTTTTCATGGCACAAGGAGAGAGAGTTGAATTTTGTGTAGGTTCTTAGGTTAAGTTATTCATGGAAAAAATCCCAAGGAGGATGGATAATTAAATTTTTCTATAGAACTATTGGCTAGAGGGAGCAATTTCCAAAGCTAAGGGGTAGTCCAAGGGTCATGAAAGGACAAATGACTAAGGAAGGTTCCCACCTTGAATTTTCCACCCCTATTTTTTATGAGAATATATCATAATGTGTAATAATAACGTTATAGGGTGTAAGAGAGTGTCATAGGAAATATTGGAAGTGTAATAGAGTGTCATAGTTACCTATTGGTGGTGTAACAACCTCTTGGATTCATTGTAACTCCCCCTCTTTTGGTTTCAACTCCATTATTACCCCCTCATTGAACCCATTTGAAATTTAAGAGCTAGAGAGAGCTCGTGAGGGGTGAGTGAATTTATTTTTTTGGGTTGAGAGAGCTTGGATAAATTTTCTAAGTGTTTGGAAAAGCCTACCACCCTTGAGTGAGGGTTTTAGAGAGAGTATGTTCATGGGAGTAAGGTTGAATGTTTGATTTGCAGGTTGAAGGCTTGAATAATGCTATTGAACACTTATTGTAGGCTACAACACTTCCCTCTTATTATCTTTCTCTCATTTCCCCTTATTTATTTTTTAGCCCATTCCCCCAAGGGTGGGGTTTGAGCTTATTTTTCAATGAAAATGAATAAATCACAAGGGGAAACCATATAAATTTTTTCCTATCTATTTTTTAAAGATAAAATAACCATGAAAAAGGATTCACTACCTTCATTGCTCATCTATCTATAGTTTTGAGGGATTTAGAGCTCATTTCCATCTTATTTTTATTATTTTGAAGGAGATGACTAAAAACCTCATTTTTTTGTAGGATTGAGATTAAATTGATTTTATTTTGACCCCATGAGATTGTGTATTTGAAATTAGAAGGACATTAATGGTTTTGGTGAAGAAAATTGACCCTGGATGAGCTGCTTCCAATCCCTTATTCATTGGAACTAGGAAAAATAGTGTGGGGAATCCTCCAAGACAAAATTATCGATCTTCAATCAAGAGCCCTAGAGCTTCTCACTCACAAAATATATGCCATAATGATAATTACCACTAACCAATCCCTTGGCCGACCAAAGCCAAGAGAAGTCAAGAATTCAGTCTCAAGAATTCTTCCAAAAATATAGAACCCCCAAAAGGTCCTCCTCCATTTATTTTATAATAATCTCAATAAATCGTTATAGGTTACAATATGGCCCATCATAAGGTTTGAAGAAAATGAGATGGGTTGAGAATAGTTATCAAGAAACTTAGTAAAGGAAGTGCAAGAAGCAATAAAACCATTCCTCACAATTCATGTGTAAAATGACTAAACTCTAGATTGGGATTAAGAATATCTAAATAAAGAAGATAAATTCTATTCTAAAGGAGAAGGTTGACACAACAGAGACGATTCTCACAAGTGGAGGCTCTAAGCTTAAGTTAAAATATATCATATATGGAAAAAGTCAGGAATCATTCATTGAAGAGTATATAACATTGAAAAGAACTATAACAATCCACTATGAAGCATCCTCTGTTCAAAGGTTATAGTTGTTTAGGGAGCATCACATGAATGGATTGGAGAAAATATTCTACAAGAAATCCTAGTCGCAAAGAAAAATATCTTCATGAGGAGAGTGACTTGTTTTCTTTCAAAGTGATCTAGTGGTAATAGATTATTCCGTTAACAATTTATATTGAATCACTTAGCATAGTTATGGTCCTTATTTTTGGTTTATTGGCCATGTTAACATGATATCATACTTTTGATTCAAGTGTGATTTTACATGTGTGATTTCATCCAAGTTTTGCAGCCCTCCAATTTCGTCCGTCACAACCCCCGAACGCATTTGCAGGTTCTCACAATTTCATCCAACCCTCCAATTTGCAGGCCCCGAACGCGTTGGATTCACAGTTTCTGGGAGCTGGAGAGAGTTGATACCCTTGGCTAGGAGCTCAAGAAATCCCAGGTGAACGCATTTGCAAGTCCTCACAATTTTGTCCAACCCTCCAATTTGCAGGCCCCAAACGCGTTGGCTTCATGGTTTCTGGGAGATGGAGAGAGTTGCTCCCCTTGGCTAGGAGCTCGAGAAAGCCCAGGTGAACGCATTTGCAGGCTTCCTATCACCCTCCAATTTCATCCACGAGCATCGAACATGTCTGGCCAGGTATGTCTTTTGGACTGATAGCTACCATCCAATTTTTAGTATATGTTAAAGTGAATTCGGTTGATGAAGCGTTCCAGTCACATATCTAGGTAACTCACTATACATGATATTTATTTAATATTCTATGATTTATTTTACAGGTCGAAATGGCAGTGCGAATAGCAGTGCAAAAGCTTCTAGTACATGCGGGGTTTAACTCCTCCCCCATACAATCTTCATCTATTTTCTCACAAATCTCTTCTGAATCGAGTCCAATTTGTAGGCCTTCATTTGACCGGTTTCTAGGAACTTTGTCTCAGATCAATAGCATTTCATCATCAAAGGCCAATGTACTTTTCCCCATATCCCTAGAATTAGTAAGAAACATATTTTCATGGGAATCGATCCTTGGTCGTCGCCCACCATGGAATGTGAAGAACGGAGGGTTCCATAGCCTAGGAGATGAGTGTTTGCCTAAGCGGAGGCCCTGTATGAAGAATCACAAGAAATGAGCCACCCTTAGATCTAAAGGTGAGAGCTTCAGTACCCATTGCCATAGCTTTAGTCCTTTATTTATTGTATTCAGTAGGCGCTTTGTGACCAATGAAAGTCCTTGTTCAATTCTTGTGTAGTTATTGTAATCTATTGAGGGCCCTTTTCTACCCGCATTAATAAAATTGGGGTATTTTTGTTGTGTTGGGATTGAACGATGCAGGTCCATACTACTGGGTTCAGTACACTCTTGGTGAGCCCATACCACACAGTCGTCCAAATGAGGGCAGCGTTAGGGGAAGAAATCATCGCAAGCAGATGGAGCAAAGAGCTGCTTTTCGATTGGTACATTTTTCTTCACTTACGAAATTTATAGGCATTATCTGGGGTTTACTCATCATTTTAAGGTTTAGGATTTGTATTTATGATCCACTGTTGGCAGCCACGGTTTGATTCGCTAGAACCCTAGCTATCCAAGTCGCTGGTGAAAGGGTAACTCAATGTTTCTTTCACATAATGTGTTTCTAGTTCAGGTTACCAATGTGGCTTGATCTTGACAAAATACGATGGAAATGCAATTGGAAGTTCCACATACACACAAATTGAAAATGAGCCTCAAGTTTATTATGAAACTTAAAGCTGGAATTGAACCCAGAAACCATTTTCTTGTAGCGATCTACGCTATTTTCCCTGTGTTTATGTCCTTAAAGCCAGAAACACATGCGTCCATAAACAACTTAATAGTTATTATACACTCACTCAGAGCATATATCTTGTCAAATCCCAACTCAATAAGCTAAAGATTCAATCGTAGCGTAGATTTCATCCTACATTGGCTTTGAACTTTATAAATACTGTCTCAGTGCAAAAAGATATTTCACTAATCCCACAACTATGTTCCATGTCTTGGCATGCCCCTTCAAAAATACCCCAAGGTTCATACTTGTCCACCAAAAGCTCACCTATTTGCCTTGGGATTTTGTTTTTGTGATTCAGTTTGTAGAATTGAAATTTAGAGCATACATGTACAAGACCTGGAATGTTTGTATGAAACTATTTTCGAAAAGCAGAGAGTCTTGGGCCAACTAGATACCCCACAAGAGCTAAAAGGGAACAACTCTATATTCCTCAAGTTCCCTTTTGCAAAACCAAGAGTGGAGACATTCCTTGACACTGTTTCCTAGCCAAAAATTATGTAAACCTAATCATTGTCCTACATATTTCCAGAGATGAAGTGCAAATAGACACTTAATTACTAAATGCAAGGTGGTCTCTAAATCCTTCTTGCGGAGAATATAGATGTTGGGATCCTATCTGTTTGTAGCATCTCCCAGGTCAATACTTTGTTTTCCAGGGCCAACCACATGAATATCTTCATTTTCTTTGAAAGCCTTACCTTCCATATCTTGGTCCACCACCAGCTAGGGTCACCATCAACTGAGGACTGCATCACCTGATATCCTTGACTAGCTGTATATCTACTTGTCTTCTTATTCTTAGACAAAACCATACAATACTCTTTATCCTAATACAAATATGGTATCTTCTGTGTTCAGAGTCCAGACATAATTTCATCCCAAGCAATTCCCTGGTCATCCACAAGCCCTCATAACATAGAAGACCACATGAATATTTAACATGCCAAGCTCCGTCGCATATCCGACGCCTAGTTTTATTTCATATATACCTTGGATGGCATGGGGTATATGTGCCTCCCCAAAATGTAATGAATTTTTGTATGAAGCAAATTATAATTTGTTTCACTTCTAGATTGAGGTTTGTGGCCTGGACAAAAGTTGTCCTATGGTCTCCAATTCATGTCCATGGATTCTTTACTGTCCTTTATCGATTGAGCAATATCCTATAGGTTCTCCTCAGTGATGCTTTTCTTTTCTAGTTACCAAAGGGGTAATCCTCACTACAACTCCATCAGGCCTTTGTGGAACACACTCTCTCATTAGGAGAGTTTCAGTTGATTGCTCCAAGTTTCCTCCCAAGATTATCTAGGCAGGCTCTCTCCACCTTGATTATTCTTCTTAGGATATCATAGGCACCATTTTTGCAGTTGACATGGGGCCAAAATTTGAGTTCCTATTAGATGCAAAAAAGGCCTTGAGACTTAAGATGATAGCATTTTATTTTCTCAAAAGCTGCAAGCTACTCGCTGGAGGAAATTAAATGTCATATTTAGATGATAACTCAAACAATAGTACATATAGTAGTTCCCTCCTTCTATATAAATTCATAATATAAATATCAGAAGCAAGCCACAACTCCACTTGGTTCACCACCTCAAGAACCATTAAGGGTTTCCTCAGTTGTAGGGACTCCTAGCCCTTCTTATTAAAATCCTCTTGCCAGAGCCACATTTAGCAAGCTTCACACCAAATCAATTATTAAATACCTCAAAGGTCGGCTTGCCTTATTATTCTATCCACCTTAATGTGTGTTAACACTTAACAGTCCCTCAACAGCTTCTCTGATTGTAGCAATCTATCGGCACCTTTTCCCACTTTCCTCCTCAGCATGTTCTCTTCACCGTGGATCTACTACCATGTCAGTTTTTATATGCATAAGCATAGACAGGAATACACATAATAGTAAGAGAGAATGGATCGATTCATATTGAGTGATGAAATGTCCCTTTACAAAGTAGGAGAGAAGGGGAGTAGTTGTTTAACTTCCGAATACATAATCTTGTAACAACTACAATAATTAACTCATGATTACATCACTCAATTATAAAGACCATAACTAAGACTTTAATACCTATTTATGACCACTACCTCTAAACATTAATTTAGTACATCTTCTCACACTGCTAGAGACTCTTCATGAAGCTAAAGGAAGGAAGAGGAACAAAGGAATCGAAAATAATAAATACTAATAAAAAATACTTCAATGAAAACATCACTGGGTAATGGATAGTTCTCCTTGATTAAACTACTGTGTATATCAATATTCTGATTCAGTTTTAAGTTAAAATATTCACCATATCGATAGCAAGCAGCTCTGATTGCTCTAATAAATAGATTATTTAAAATTTTGAATTGATTTTTGCCCATGTATTCAAAACAATCACATTATTAGAAACTGAACCAAGAGATTACATATACCAAGATTGGAGGTAAAAGAAGCCATGGAATCAGAAAAAATTCTAGATAACTAATACTGAGTACAGTACATTATATTAATGTCACTTTACAAGGAGCCTTTGTAATATCTATTACTAAATTAGATTTTTTTATCAATATCGTCATCAAAAAGTTTATGCTCAAGTACACAACAGATATAGAGGATAAGTCTGAAAGACTTGAGCAACAAGATCACTTATTAAAGGTATTTTCAAAGCTTCAAGATTATTGGATGCTACTGTCATATACAACTAGACTTCAATTTTTTAAATTATAATGACCAATTAACATGGAAAATACAGAAACCCACTGAAGTGCAGCAGGTAATAAATTATTAATCTGTCTACGATATAAAAATCAATATATAGTAAAGAACTGGAAAACAAAAGGAAGAGGTGATAATACCTTCACCACATTTGCCACACATGCAAGTGGTAGAAAAAGGGATGGAGCTATTGCAGTTGCAAGCTCCACTAAAGTACCCACCTCCATTAAAATATGTCCTGTGAAACGTAACTGCTGCAAGATTTATCAAATGAAAATTGCAAAATATGTTTTAATGCTAGTAGACAGTCATTCACAAAATTCAAAATTTAGTTCACCTGTTTCAGGTCACAATCAAACTTTTTTCCCTTTCTTTCAAATAGTAACTTTCCAATCCTTCTTGCTCCATCCTATTACATGAAACATCTCTGCATTTAACCTATAGTGTTATTGCTACAAGTCAAGATGCAGACATTAAATTGCATGTCATTTAAGATTTAAATGCACACTGACCTGACTTTCAAGCTCCATCTTCTCATATACTACTGTTTATTAGAACTTATCAGCAATCACAGTGCACTACCTTGATCACCCAATTAATGGCTAGAGAATTAGTCCCCCTGCTTGAGATACCCAAAGCATGAAGCAAGGACTGTGTTGTAAAAACGCCAATGGCACCTCCAAAAAAATGTTGCAATTGCTTCAAAGAGTATATTAGACCTTTCTCCCAAATTCTGACAACCTTCTTATTTTTCCACTGAAACTCAGATATCACAGCAATATACTCTTATAATGTTTTAATCATCTACAAAGTCAACATTCAACACCAAGGGTATACTCGGCGAGTCTATATCTAATAGATTCTCAAGCTTCACCAGAATTATGCAGAAAGCATTAAAAACTAACAAAACTCTCAAGATTTAGGTGGTCCATCAAAGGATAAAGTTGTATTGAGGCCCAACAAAATCTTGCAGTATCTTATTAGATTAATTCAAGTATGGTCAAATTCAATTTAAGATACATGAGAAATTCATCTGGAGAAACATCTTTGGTTTTTAGCAGTAAAAGAGTAAACATAAGCTTAATTTTGAACATGTGAAAATAGCTTGGCCTTCAGAAGCATAGAAAAATATCCATGTAGAATATGACCTTGGAATATGCCACCCTTGGGGAGTAAAACTAAAATACCTAGTCTTACAGATACAATTTTTTTCCACGAAAAAAAATCGCAATTTATTTTCATAAATAAGAACTGGAAGCTTCCCTATTCTGCCACACTTCCAAAATGCGACAAACAACAGAATAGAGTTCAGACCAATTTAAACCCAGATCTTGAAGAACATTGTGTTCTACAATACCCCAGTTATGAACCCCACTAATGTCAATCTGTTGCTGAAAGAGATCAGCCATTCCATGCTCTTCTGTGACTCCCTCATTCACATTTATAACACTTTGTACCACATGATATACCCATGATTCTAAATAACCTGTTCCTTTGGGAAGCTGAAAAATTCCTCCTTGTGTAATCTGTATTAACTTATTTCTTATATTGAACATCAACCAGGATGGGAAGGTTGTAGAGTGGAGAATCATGTGCCAAAGAATCAACATCAGTCTTGAAATTAGCAAAGACCAGCAAACCAATTGTGTAATGGGACACAAATGATATGATACTGCTCACATATTTGGCTTGTGGACTGTATATGGGGATTGTATTTAATGCCCCTTTTGGTCATTTTACTGAACAACAAACTTCAATAATGATAGGCGACATTGGTTAAAGGCTTACTCAGGGATACGCTTACTAAGCAATCATCCATGTAATGGGTTATAATGATAAATTATATTGATTCTTTATTTCCTATTTCAGTTCATGATTATGGTAACTTTCTTTTTTCTTTTGTCCAAAACTGAAAAATGGTGTTTAGATTGCTTCACTAGTATGTAGATTTCTTATAGAGATTGCCTAGCCTATAATTTTTTCTGCAAGGTAATTCTCTTTGTTGCTTGGTAAGATAAACAGCGTTAACATTTCAATCATGGTAATATCTTGTGTTCTACAAATTCAAACCATTACATATGTTGCTTGGTAATGTGTGTGGCTTTCTTACTTTAATAATTTATATAGATATCTGTAATATAGATATTTTTTAAACAATTGAGTTAAAAAGCTCTGACGTCTAAGATGACAGTGAGTCAATAGAATCTACTGCTCATGTGGGGAAGGTTTCATGACTTCTTGATATTGCCTCAATGTCCATATTCCAATCTTAAAGGTGGTGAAGGGAGGATGGAAGCCTCAAGGCCCTTTGTTGATACAGGTATAGATCTATTTTTATTCACTTTTGCCAGCTTTCTGATAAAGTACCATTCTCATATTTACAGGGGAATATTTCATAATTCAACAAGAAGAGTAGCAAGGAAGACTTCCTACAAAGGTGAACCCCCTTACACTTACTTATTCACTGTGATGTATTATCTTGTTTTGTATTCTGTACGAAGTATTGTCTTTAGTGCGTTTACAACCATTAATTGCATGATGTCTCAACATGCTTAATTAGAACTTTTGATTACTATTCAGGTAATTGAAAAGTTCCCTCACATTGCACATTACAAGGCTCTCAAGCTGCCAGTTGGCATGGATGCAAAGGATTTGGTCAAATCACAACTAGTGATTGCATGCATTGATGGTAAAGAATATGTAACATTATATTTTCATTCTGATTGAGAAAAATATCTACCCTTACTTTTCAAGTAATTGGCATTCCATCAACAGATATATCATATTTGCAAGGCACAACCCACGACCCTAAACATGTATTATATGTAATGTAGAGTCCTTACACTACCATTTTGAAGTAGCTTTATTACTTCTTCCTTTTAACCTATGTTGCATTGAGTTTCTAGGATGGGGTGGTGTGGGGATGAAGGGATGGGAACATAGATTTGGCCTCCATTTCATTGTAAATCGTTAGAGCTCCATCTGTGTCCCTTTCTTTGCAAAGTCTATAAATAAGCGAGTGATAAGTTTCCAGCGCTGGTAATAACCCCTTATCTTGCATTTCATAATGCAGTTTTAAGGCTCCCTTTATGCATCCCCTTTCACAGTTTGAAATTATCATCTTACTGTAAATATGAACATCAGGAACTAAAACTTTCTCTAGCATTAGTTTAAAAATATTATTAGCCTCTTCCAAACTGCCCTTCTTACAAAGACCATTCATAAGGGTGCTGAAGCTTTCAATAACAGGAAGAAAACCCATTTTCTGCATTCTCAAATGCATCTTCAATGCCATATCTACCTTTCCTACTTTGCAAATTCCACCAATGACAACATTGTATGTAGAAGCATTAGGTGCAACACCTTTCACCTCCATTCTGTCATACAAATTCATGACAAAATCTGCATCTTCCATGCATAAACAATCAGTCAGCATATTGCAAGTTCTGACATCAGAAGCCAATTCTTTTACATAGGTGTTGTTCAGAATCTCATTAAACTCCTCCTTTCTGCAATTTTTTAAGAGTAATCTGATAAGCGACATGTAACTGCTAATACTTGGGAGCATACCTTTCCTTTATATTTCATTGTAGAGTTTCATACCAGTATCAAATTTCCATTGATTGCAAAGTCTGTCAATGACAGTGTTATAGAGAGAGCCGTCTGGCACAATTCCACAACCTATAATGTTATCAAGAAGTTCAGAGGCCTCCTGTATATTTCCTGCCTCAGAATGTGCCTTAATCAAAGCCCTGTAGGTAATCACATCTGGAATTAAACCTTTGTCCAAGGAATCTTTAAGGAGGTTGCTTGCAACCGATATCCTACCTTTCTTACAAAATCCATTGATAACTGAATTGTAATTATAAATGTTGGGCATAACACCAAGTCTTTGCAGTTCTTCCCAGAATGCCAAAGCCTCAGGTCACAACATTGAATGCCAGACCCTTCTTCACCATCGGGCCCTGCAGCGCCGCAGCAGCTTCCACATTACCTTTCTTGCAAAACGAATCAATGATGGATGAATATGTGAAAATGCAAGGACAAGAAGGATGACATTGCTGTGCAAAATATTGACTCTGAACCAACTGAGAGTGAGATGGCGCTTGTCCAATATAAAACTAGGAAGCAGCATGTGCCATTACAAAGACCAACCTTGACATAAATCCATAAGTTGAGTAGTCTATCCACCCCACTGTAGTATGCCACACCATTAGATGCACTTGAATTCTTGTTGCACTTGGGCCTAAGTAATTTCCATATCTGAACTTGTCACACTAATGGACTCTAAATTTACCCCTACCATGTGCACTGTGTCCATGGCACAACTTGACTTGACACTCTAATGGACTCTAAAGCTACCACTATAATGTGCATGCCCATACTCAGACAAGT
>LPNX010536674.1:53548-119922 GCA_001517045.1 Pseudotsuga menziesii
TGCTGTGGCAAAATTGATCACTTGTACTAGTGACCCAACCAAGATTTAATAAAAATAATGAAAAAATGACAACAAAGAGCATTGCAAGTGGGACAAGCCCTCAGATTCTGAAGAAATTTGGGTCATCTAGGCCTCAGTTAAGAAGCACTCCTAGCAAGGTAGGTTGCCTCAAAGAAGACAAGTTTGAAGTGTAGAAAGATAACATTGGCAGACAATTGAACCAAAAGAAAATATATGTGTCTAAGGATTGAAAAGGATATGGATATTCTTGTGGAAGTTTGATGGAAAGGAGAACATATCTCCATGCTTAACACTTTTAGAGAATAATCACAGCTTTTTCCCAGGTTCAAATTCTAAAGAATTTCCAAAGGATGAAAGGAAGCTAGGAAAAGACTTACTTGAGAATTTCAAGATGATTTGTGACATAAAAGGAGTCATCTCCAATCTCTTCACTATACCATTAGATTCCGCAAATCATAATGATATGTGGTTGAGTAATTGCATCGTGGGTGAAGTAACGTGTATCCACAATATACATCGACAGAAGCAAGGTGCATTGTAGAATGCATGTGGGGTCATAAGAGGGGTGTCATGTCAATATACTAGGTCACATATATAAAGGGGTATAAAAAATGTAAATGAAAAAATGGATACATACAATATATAGTGAAAATAGTTTTTTTTTTAAATTTGTGAAGGCATATTGGGAGGGGGTTTAAAAAAACGATTTTGGGAGGAATTTTCCAATATTTATTGAAATGAGGGGTATTGTTTCATATTCCACGAATGAATGTGCTATGGAATGGTTTCACTAAATGAATACCCCGTGTAATTTCATAAATCAACCACATATGAATATTTATGTCATCCACATATGAATCTCAAAAATAAATCAACCACATAAATCAGCTCCATAAATCAACCATATAAATCAATCAGCTATGAGAGACAAGATATCCCTGGGAAAAACCTCCAAACATAGAGGATGGAAAACCCAGTAATTATTTGAGTATGATAGATAGATTTACAGAGAATGGTTTACGACACATAAGCATATTTCCCAATAATAGATATCACCCCAGTAATAAAGAAGAGACATCCAATGTAACCCTGCAAAAACAACTGTATGCAACTGTATTGAACTTGACATATTCCTATCATATTGATAACAAGCCAAAAACCATAGCCTGCAAAAGGTAGCACATAGGAGGCTCAATAAACACACTAAGAGAACCACATAGTGCATTCAAAAGAGGATCTAACTAGAACTCCCTCCATACAAACATTAGCACCCTTCCTTTCCTTAATTTTTTTAACTAAATGTTCACGATATTGAAATGACTTGAGCTAAATGTTAACTAACTTTAACTGAAAGTTAATTGAATTGAATTGAATGTTAACTAACTTGAACTTATTCTAACTTAATTGAACTTAATGTTAACTGAATTGAACATAATTTTTAACTGAATGTGAATTGAACTCAATCTTTAACTAATTGCTGATCACTGAGTTAATAGGCTAACTTAAGTGTCATCACTGCTTCACTCTTAGTGCCATCAATGCACATTTTCTATTATTAACTTTTGCATGGATCTCTTCAGTTAATTGATGCATATTGATTTATTAACATTAAGTTATTCTTTACTTAACTAATTACATTCATTAATACTTCAATTTGATGCTTTGACTGAGGCATTGTTTGAGGCATTCATATTTTACTGAAGCTTTATAACTTGAGTTCACTCAAACATCTCCATGGGAAATTCGAATTATATTTCTCTATGCTTTATCCCATTATCATTAAAGAATCAATGCATGGTCCATATGTGTATTATTTATCCATCTTATCATAGCATTCAGAAGAATTATTCCATACATACTGATGATCATATATATTACCTTGAGCCATATAGTCATATGATAAAGTAATTCATTCTAGGGTTAGCTAATCCCTGAAGGAGACTTATAGAACTCAGTTACCATGATTAGGAACATATCACATAGTATAACCACATGACTTGATACAACACAAGTCCATATACATAATTGGAGATGCATTCTCATAGGGTACCATCTATGAGAATCATCGACTTAATACAATAAAAGTCTATAGTCTTGATACAAAAAAAGACCATTCATGATACAACACAAGACTCCAATATTGATATAACACAACATTACAGTAAATCCATCCCACCTCAATACATGAGGACATAGATAGGAATGGATACAACATAATGTCCAGACTTGATACCACACAAGTCCCTAACTTGATATAGCACAAGTCTCAAAGAATTACTCCTGATGATGTAAAAATAACAATAATCACATTAGATATTAAAATTATGATGTGACACATCATAATTATATGTAGGTCCAAAACACTAGTTCCATTAGTATAGTTGATTATAGCTGATAAAGTAAAGATGTGAAAATTAATGTATAGCTGATTCTAATAATTTACAATCAAGGTCTACATATTTTTAGATAAAACATGAGCATCAAGGGTCCTACACATGGTATCATAGTGTTATAGCACAAATTGGCACTTCCAAGTGTTATATATTAGGATTTAATAAATATTACTTGCAAGAGAAATAAAATAGACATGGAACACATTTGAGATAGACACAATATCTACGTGAAAAACTCAAAACCGAGAAAAACCACCATAATAGATCTATTATCTCCCTTGACCTAAAGTGAACAAGCCAAATGAAGTGAGCTAGCCACCACCCACCTCCATGCCACTTTACAATGTAGCGTCCTCAATCCTTATAAATACTTCCTTACATGCAATACCATGGGTCAATACCATGGGTCACCAAATACCATTGGCCACCAATACCATGAAAATTACCATGGGATATAATAAATCATGTGTTAGAGCTCAACCACCTTTTACTCATTACCAAGTCAAGGTTAACCCTGAAAATCCCCCCCTTTAAACCTGATTTGGAGTAAACACCAACCCCCCTCAATTTTTTACCGAGGTCTATATCCTAACTTTTCCAATGAGTTTCCAGGGGTATGCATTCCTTACAAGGTCTTGCATCCATATTCCCATTTATAAGAAAAACTACTTCATTATTTTTTTTTCTTGTGTTTTCATGGTGACTACGCCATCACCATCCGTTGCTGCATCGTCTTGTGTTTCCATGCCCTCTTTCTTACTCGTTTACCTACTCATTTTTTCCATGCTATTTCTGTAGCTGCATCCAAGATTTTCATTGACATCCATATAAAAATAATCCATCTACCAGATTACATGGGTCCTTAGCTATTGTAACCACCAGTTCTCTACAAATTCTCTTCAGATACATGGTTCATCAATGTTGGTTCCAAAAACTAAGATTAATCCATCTCACATTCTTCCCACAATCGAAGACTTAACCTCTCATATCCACATCAAGTTAAGCTATGAATACACCTTCCAGCCTCGTACCTACCTATTGGTTCATTCCACACTTGATTCAACATCCCTTCTATGCACATAAGAGGGATACCTTGTGCTTCTAGTACTTAAATAAATAACATTCTAACAGGAACCCAAAAACACAGTTAGGGTGTCAGGTACCACCAAACATTTACCCCATAATTAATTCAAAAAATAAGTACAACACAACGAGCTGCATAACTATATGGAAAACCATGGTTATGATACCACTTAATAGGATTTTAATGAGCAATAATACAATAATATGTGAGAAAATAATAATCACAAACAACATTCACTTAGACAAAACCATTTACCTTGGAAAACCCCATGTGGGGAAAAACCAGCCAATGAATATCTTCATAATTACCCTGTCCAGAATGGACAACCGAACCAACCAAGATAGCCACTTCTCACCTCCATGCCACTTTACAATGGAGCCTCCTCAATCATTATAAATATTTCCTTACATGCAATAACATGGGTCACCAAATACCATTGGCCACCAATAACATGAAAAATACCATGGGCTATAGTAAACCATGTGATAGACCTCAACCACCTTTGACTCATTCCCAAGTCAAGGTTAACCCTGACATTATAGCACAAATTGGAACATCCCTGTTTGTAATGAAATTACACCAAACATGAAACCTAAGTGTTCATGTCTGTCCACACAATGAACTTATAAAAGTATGGAATATCTGGGCCTCATTTTGACCCTATTTGATGGTATAAGTGTATTATAAGATAGTTGAACTCACCTTGAACTAAAAACGCTAAAGTTGAACCAATTTTGAGACCCCATGCTCATTTTCTTCGAAGGATCATTCCATGCTAGTTGTCCTTGAGAAAGGTACACGGGCCCTAAAAATCACTGAAATATATAAAATTTCTTGAAAAATGAAATTTTTTGTAAGTTCTAGTGTGTTTTGTATCAGTTTCTATATCACTAAAATACTTCATAACCTCTCTAACTATCATGAAATCATTAAAAAGGGATAGAAGGGGCCAATTTAAGGGAGGACCCTCATATTATTGTTATGTTGGATCATTTTATTCTACCCTTCTTGAATTCATTCATCCTGTTCCCACTTAGCAGTTCCTGTGCCTAGGCACTCTTTCGCTAAGTTGTTGAAGTCATCCTTCTGAAATGACTTCTACCCTATACATTTGCAGAAGATCAAGAGTGTATAAATACGATTACAATTGAGGAAATTGCAAAGGAACCCAATCTTTGCAATAGAAAGGTTCCATAGAAATAGGAAGGTAATCTATGTGACATTCATCTTGTTGCATTTTAATAGAAATTTCTGATCTTTACCTCCCATATATACATTTTTAACCTTTGATATGTTTCTTAATTATTGGTATATGAAAAATTATTAGTATTTCAAGAGAATTGTTAAATATAGGGTTGATTATTGTATGTTCTTTCTTTGGTTAGTGTTTTTGTATTTCTACCATAAAGCTTGTAAGAAGAGTTAGTGGCACTTGTGCAGATTTCAAGCTTGTTGGAGTGAAGCCTATTTGGGTTGGAAAGAAGGGGTTGAAAGGATCAAACTTTGAAAATATGCTCCTCTTTCCTTCCTATCGCATTCTCCTATTTTATTTCTTGTTGTGGCTTTCTTGTGCGAGTGATACAACATCTCTCTTGTTTTTGAATTGATGTTTGAAGAGTCTTAAGATCATTGTTCTATATTATAATGTAGTATGTTGGTGAACAACCATAGTCATAAGGATCATTTTATGGATAATAGAGATGGTGATCATACTAGGTATTAAGAGTCTTTGTAGGGCCTTCATAGGTTGATCTTCCATCTAATTTTGGGTCAATATCACAACCTTCCCATTTTAAAATTCCCCAAAAAGGTGCAAAAAAAATCAAATTTTCACTATTTTAGTACTTCTAGTAGAGATAGGTGCATGTGGCAGGGTTCCCAATTACTTCTATGTTAGTGGGAACAGTAGCGTGAACACAATCCTTCTACACTAAATAGAATCATGGGGTTAAAAAGTAGCATTTTACCCTATTTTATGTTGTTTTTTTCAGGCATGTTTGTTGATTAGGTTCGTAAGTATTTTTAGGAGGTGGGACTATAAAATTGGAAAATATTTGGTAGTGTTTGGATGATTTATTACCTTTTACTTCTTTCCATTAGAAAAGGTTTATGAGTTTGTGGTGCCTTATTTCTCCTTTTGCATTTGTTGTTGTTCACTTTGAATTTAACTAGTAAGAGCATAAGTACATTCAGATGCTGCTTTTTTTCCTCTTTGCTTAGATGAAACATGTATTAGAAGGATTTATTTCTTAGTATACCTAACCGTTCCTCTTGGGTATAAGAGAAACCCCTAGGAAATCCTTCTCAAGTTGTCTAGTACAAGGTAGGTGAAAAAACAAGTTTTGAGACATACCTCTTTTGCATTGTAGTGAATCAACAATTATTTTTCCTTTTTTCATTTTAGGTGGAGTTGTAAATTGAATTTTCCACTTAAATATGCATGTATTAAGTTTCCTTCAGTAGGAGACTACAAATTTGTGTACTTTCATCTTTCTATCACTTTGCATGAAAGAAAGTTTTCTTTGATCTATTTTGAAATCTTATTGGCATTCGAAAAATATTGGGAGTTGTAATATATATGAATAACCCTTCTTTTATGTTCATTTTATTTTGGAACACCATTTTTTATATTATTCCACATCCCTCTAAGCAAACAACAACCTATAAAACAAACATAACTAAAAGGAACTAAACTTGTATTTTTTTTATTGAAAATCAACATTAGTTTAGGTTCTAGGTCCTTGGTTGTAGGATTAGGGAGTTAACTTCTCTAAGGATATGTAAAAAAAAAATAGGAGTAGTAAAGAGTGAAAAATCCATTAGTAACACAAATTACTTTTCAAGAAAGTGCCTATAACGTAGGCATCAAGGCATAGGTTCAGCTAGTTTAAGTCATTAGATTGTGCCTTGTCATTTGAGTTAGTGAGGTTATGCAAGTTTGGGATTTTTTTAGTTGTGGAAAGTGCTTGGGGTGACACCAATACTTTACAAATAAATTTGAGACTAGGATTTAGTCATACGCTCCCTTCCCATTTGTAGAATCTTTTTCCAACAATTGTTTAGCATGAATACCTAGAGTTAAGTGGTATCCATAGTTTCTCTTCCTAGGTTTCACCTAGGTGAATTTAAGGGGAAATTCTTGTGTTACATGATGTAGATGTAGAATCCACGTCTCTGCACCTTGGAAGGGTATTATCCAAAGGCAAGTACTTGTACTCTTGGTTATAGTTGTGTTAATATTAGTGTAATTATCTCTCACACATATTTTTCTCCTCCTTCTACCTCATGTGGTGAAATTCTAGATACTAGTAACCAACAATCTAAAAGGAATAGAAAGAAGAACGACACAAAGGAGATGCACATATAAGGGGGAATGTTATTGGCCTCTATAATTCATGCTAGGAGGAAGTCACCATTCACTAATGCTGGAGACAAGTCACAAGTCACTGATAGCTATATTGGAGACAATAAACCATCCATAACTTACAGCTATGAGTTTGTTTGGTTATGTATTACACAATATTTTATAGGAGTGTGTTGATTGCTTATTTTTTGATCCCCACAAAAGACCTTAGATATTTCTTATTTTTGAATAAGAGCATATGGATAATGTAACTGACAAGACCAACCAAGGGGCCTAGATGCAAACAGATCCTAATTTTGTTTCGTTCATTGGGATTTTGGGGCTCCCTTGATGGCCACTTTGAATATTCCTCGATTCACTATAGGGATATCGATTTGGTTATTTTCCACTCTGAATGTCTTGAAAGCTCATGATGATTTGCAAGTAGGAATTTTATGTTAATAGAATAAAAGACCTTTTCATTCTTCACTAATGACATATTTTCCTCCTTCTTCTACGTCATATGGTTAAATTATAGATACTAATAACCAACCATTCTAAAAGGAATATAAACAAGAAGGACACAAAATAGATGCACAGATAAGGGGGAATTCCACTAGCCTCTACAATTCAAGCTAGGGGTAATTCCTTGTCTAATTCAAGTAATTCCAGGGGGAATTCACCATTTACTAATACTGGATACAAGTCACAAGTCACAAGTCACCGATAACAATACTCAAGACAAGAAACCATCCAGTGCAAGTCATGTTGGGGGGAAACAACTAGCCACTACAAGTCATGACGAGAATGTTGATATAATTGAAAAACTTAAGAAAATAAGAAATAATATTAATTTCCCTTGTAATATTTGTAAGGGAGGACACCATACTTATATGTTCCTTGCACTTCCATAGGTACAAAGAGTGTGGTCCCTGTTTAAAAATATTCTACTTCTAAGAAATTATCCATTGTAAACCATGTTGGGGAGAATATGTAAGCCAGTGCTATTCATACTGAGAGTACTGATACTATGGAAAAAAATAGACGAATATGATGGAATCCTAAGTTCCCTTACAATATTTGTGAGGGAGATCACCTTAATCATATGTTCCCTGCACTTCCAGAAGTACAAAGAGTACGATCCATGTCTCTAGGATTTTTTTCTCAAGAGCTATCTATAGTTTGTTCGATCAACGTTTGGTTGATGAAGTGCTAGAAATAATCAATGAAATATTTGGTCTATCCCACTATCCCCTTTGAAAGTGAAAAAATTAAAGTGGTCAAACCAATCCAATCTTCGGTTGATCTCGCTCTTCGCCTAGAAAATCAAATTCAAGTGGTCGAACTAATGTAATCTTTGATCAATACCACTCTTCCCTTGGAGAGTGACAAGATTCAAGTGTTCAAGCTGATGCATTTTCCAGTCAATCCCACTCTTCCTTTGGATAGTGATGTGGCTCAAATATTTTTCACTACCAGCTTAGAAATTTTTGGAGAAGGTAGCACTCCATTCACTTGAAATGAACCCCTACCAAGATCTTGGATTACTTATTTTGATTGGAATAATCTAGTTAGGTCCCACCATCCTTTGTCTTCACCCTTCTAAATAAGAGTTCAAGTTAAAGACATGAAATTTTTTTGATGTATTGTCGATGAAGGATCCTATGTTAGTATTTTATCTTCACATGCTTTGAGAGGTGTGTGCTCTCCCATCCTTTTTTTGGATTCTAGTAAACCACTAGATTTTTATAGAAGACCTAGTGAGCCTCTAGGGGTTCTCCCTCAATTTCCAATTAAATTGGGTGGAAATACTATCTTACTATATTTTATGGTTATAGAGGCCCCATTAGACTTCAATATGCTCCTTGGGAGTGATATGTATATGGTATGAACGATGTGGTGTTTATTCTCTTTCGAGTGATGCATTTTCCTCACAACAAAAGAATTGTCACTATTGACCAACTTGCATTTGTTGATCCTACTTATTACCCCCCTTTATACCAAGTATTTCCTTTGTATTTTCCTAGTGTTTCAGTATACACTCCTTCACCGTAGGTGAATTATGTAGCCTTGTATACCTCATGTACAAGTGCTACTAATTAGAATCCTATGCATTTATGCTCACCTTCTTGGGACTTGGTTCCAAAAATTGACTGGGTGATTATTCAAATGGATGCATTGGATATTTTTCTCCACCCGTTTGTTCTAAGTGCATGTGCTAACATGTGTTCTCTTTAGGATAAAATAATTCCCTCATATGAATCTCTCCTACAGGCTATGATTGATTCTAACATTTCTTTGTATATATGCATCATTTCCAAGATCATTCCCTAGATTGGACCTAGTTGTAATCAAGTCCAGTCTCGATTTACCTTTAGAGTCTGCTTTAATATTTGTGCATCCTTGGACGGTTAATTTTTTTTAGTTTTTGGACTCCACCATTTATCTACAAGATGGTGCTCTTGACGAGTTTGATTCTGGAAATAGATTCTTCAACTCATGCGATGATAAATTTATTTCTCTATACTCCATTATTGCTTCCAAATTTGATCGTCCTCATGAGTTTGATATTATTGGTTGTAGGTCCTCAATCCTTGGTTCTATTAAGTCTTCATTGGTGAACTCTACCTTGGTAGTAAATATTCTGGAAGACATTGAAGTTGAAAATAAACCTACCAAGGTGACCCTTATCAGATCTTTCTTTTCATGTTTTATGAAAATGATCATGGTATTGTTGTTTCTTCGATACAAGATTTTAAGTTGGATTCATGGTTTCTTACGGACCTTTTCACATTGCTCGATATGGTCAAGTATTTTCATGAACTTTCGTATACTTTTAGGCCTCCCCTCTATTATGATTCATTTGAACCATTTTCCACCAAAAATTTCCATAGTATTAAACCTATTGGATATTTGTGCATCATTTATATTTATCTGTAGTTTGCACCACTCTGAAAAAAGAGCCTACCTTACATGGGACACCACATCCAAAAAAAAATTTCCTTATTGGTGCCCATGTTGAGTTTTTCTCATAGGAAACCGAGTTGTTTTAGTTTTATAATGGCTTTGAGAACAAGTTGCATGCTTCTCTTTCTCATATATTTATGTTCATTCCCTATATGGCTCCCACTTTTGTTCATTATGCATTTTCCTTTGATAATTGCTACCTGCACAACTATGCCTAATACTTCATTGAATATTTCATACTGCATTACATTCATCATGTTTCTTTTCACTTGCATCCATTGCATTTGCATTCTATATTGTATCCTCGGAAGAAACATGTTGATGAGTGTCCATTGGTTGTCAAAAACCTTTTTTACATTGTGTTTTTCATAAGTATGTTCCATGCACGTGTAACATAGTTTCATGCCCTACAACACTTGTTTCTTCCATTGTATTATAACATTTTTAAATTCTTTTTCATAATATATTATATGAAAAAGACAAAAAAAACAAATATTAAAAAAAGAGGAGGGGGGAGACCTTAAATTTCTATTATATATTGGTACCCACTCATGTGAACAAAGCACCATTTTTTATTATCCTCAGCAAGTTGAGTCTTAAGATATTTTGTTATTGATGTCTTTATCTTTTTTATTCATTGTGCCGAGAGGTGCTCTACAGCCAGTATGGGGGAGATCTTGTAATGTTACGTAACGTTAATGTAATGTTACGTAACATTATTTTTATTAATAAAAAATATTCTTTTTAATTATAGGCCAAAATAAATGTCGGCTAGAAAAAAAACCTAATATGGGGGAGATGTTGTAATCTTCCTACCTAACAAAACAATAAAAAAATAAAAATTTAATTATCAGTAAAAAAATATGGGTGAGGAAAAAAACACAATATGGGGGAGATGCTGTAATGTTTTTACTTAACAAAATAATAAAAAATGTTGGCCTTGCAAATGGTTTTAAAACCATAAACCATGTGCACATGGTTTTTATGCACATGGTTTTAAACCATGGTTTTAAAACCATGTGCAAGGCCTTCTAAACAACCCATCGTTTTATTGTACATGGTTTAGGAGGGCCATGCACATGGTTTTAAAACCATGTGCAAGGCCTCCTAAAAAACCCATAGTTTTATTGTACATGGTTTAGGAGGGCCTTGCAAATGGTTTTAAGACTATGTGCAAGGCCTCCTAAATAACCCATAGTTGTAGGAGGGTCTTGCATATGGTTTTAAAACCATGTATGGGGAAATGTTGTAATGTTAGTTCATAACAAAATAAAAAATAATAATAAATATTATATGTGGGCCATAAATAATATTAAATATTAATAATAAAATATTATATGTGGACCTTAAATAAAAAGATGTGTCTTTTGGTTTGAATCAAATAAATGAATACCTATGAAGAGATTTGATCCCTCTCGGCGCTTGATAGAGCATAGGATTTGGATCTACGTTGGTAATATTCAAGGCAAGTTACTTTATGTTTTTCAAATGGTGATAGTTCTCAATTGCTATTAAATTGGAAAACAAAAGTAATTACTATCTTTCTTTCTAAATGAAAACCACAAGTTAGAAGTATTTATATGTATTGTGATTTATCATGATGTTATTTCAATATTGTATATAATTAATAACATTCTTTGGATTATTTAACTATCAATATGTAGATTTGTCTTTAGATGAGTGCATGATAGTAGAGCGAATGACAAAATGTTTTTTTACAATAATTTTAAATGTAGAGAAAATTTCAAGGATCTATAATTTTCTTTAAGTGTACATAGAAACCTTGGCGAATCTTACTAATTCTTAGATTTCCAACCATAAAATATTTGGCAATAATTTTGTAAAAATATTAAAATTTCTAAAGATTTTATATTATTTTTTAACAATTCTGGTTATTTTAGAGTAAAATTGTTTGTCCTATGGAAATCAGGTGAATCGTTTAAGAAAAAAATGGAAATTGATTATTTTTTTGAAAAAAAAACAAAAATTAGCCTACGAGATAAATTTCACCCCTAAAAGTTTATATGTTTAAATGAGTTGGAACATTTCCAAAAGGATGATGGAGAGGAGAGATAAAAAAATAGAAAGGATTTTGCAATAATTGGGGTATAATTAGCTCAAATGGGACATAATGGTGCAACTAAAATTATGTCCATCAATGAAACTTGTATGAGGAACAACTAAAAAAAACTAGTGGATTTTTAAAGGATTTCATTTGTTACAAGAACTAAATGATTACATGATTACTCTTGATGTTAGTATTTATGTATTAATTTTTAAAACTATGAAAGGTATATTCTACCTTATCCAGGGTGTGGGATTTGTGATTATATCTATAATACTCTAGTTATATTGTTTGAAAATAAGTTGAAAAAGTTAGTACAAAATATTGATCTATAGTACTCATTTTGTACGTGGATCTTATGTGTTCCTTTTGGTGGTTCCTACAACCACCCTTATTGTACTCTACATTAAATATTTAATAAAAATGCATCATCTTTCAATGAAATGACTATATTGGGATCTATTTTTCTTCTATTTAATGGTGATGGAGTAGCTAATATATGTTCACATTAATAACATTGAAAAATTATTTTAACATTATTGGATTCGATACTCACACTTTCTAATGATATATGTAATCTTTCAAATCTAACATGCACACTATTTACAATTACACTTTATTGAATATGTACGCTTTTGGCCTCCAATATTTACACTTCCAAATCTATTATTCACACTTTTGGGATATGATCCTCACACTTTCTAACACTTCAACACTTTGGCAGAACAATATTCACATCTTTGGAATCCAATTCTCACACTTTGACACCATGATACTAACAATTTTGAAACTTCATATTCACCCTTTTGAATCCAATATTCACTTTCATATTCTATATTTAGAATGAATTTAATGAAATGGATGTTTTTTTAAGTAAGCACAACTACCATGAAAAAACAAAAACAAGGCTATGAAACAATGGGTGTGAGTCACTATAGAAGTAGAATAACAACTAGACTATGGAGTAAATGTTGACATGACAATTAAAGGAGGAGTTGGGTAAGAGAATGAAACATGTACTCACATAAAAAGAATCAATACAATACAAGAGGAAACCTCAATGGGGAATTCCATATGAGAAATAATCCCACTTAGGCATGCTAAGCGGGCTCAATGTTATTAATGGAATAAAGAGAATTATAAATGAAGCACTATATGTTATTAATGTAAAGAAAAGAATTATAAATGACACATGACAAAGAAAGAAAATATTATGAGTTAAAAGTGCAATGCATGTACTCACTTGAGTACTAGTGTTAGCGATTTTATAACCCATTAATTTGTGTGAAAGAAGTAATCATTTGCAATCCTACTAATAAAACAAGATTTGTGCATGCAACATAGACGTTAGTGGACCACCCCAAGTCAGGAGAAGGGGATGATTGCATCCACACTTAGGAAAAGAAAGGAAGTGGATAACGAAAAGGGAAATAAGGAAGAGAGAAAATATGCAACAATGCTAAAGAAGAAAGGAACGAGACAAGATTCACAAATGCTGGCATGGATATAGAAATGGCATAAGAGGAAGAAACACTATGTTGAGATTTATCGACACCACAAGGGAAAATGAAACTAGTTTATCACAAGTGAAGGCATGAAATAAAAATGATACCATGTTGGAACTAATAAAGGAATAAGAGGTAGTGTTTCTCAAGAAGCACCAACAAAGGTAACGTAGAAAGAAAAATGAATATACACTAGTGAGGGTATTAGCGGGTAGAATGAAACAGAAGGAAATAAGAAAAACAACAATGCTAGAGAAAATATAGTGATTCAATAAGAGGCGAAAATAAAGAAGAAGGAAATATGGTAGTAACCCTACAATTACAAACTACAGAACATGAAAACCCAAACCAATATCTTATTAAGATGACCAAAATATAGAGGAAGAAGATGTATTACATCAAGCACTACCCAATACAATGACCTAGAGGGATCCAATTAGTAGCAAGATGAATAAGGAGGGAGGAGATATTATCGCTAACTTTCCAAAGAAATACTAACAATGGAAGGTCCAAGTTGGCCCCACAAGGTCCCATATTGAGTTGAGGTATCATTCAACATGGTAAACATTAATAAAATATGGATTGATTTTTACGATAATCTAACCCCGTGTTACTAAGAAAAAGGTTAGGAATAAATGGTGAGGCCTACCTTGAACATTTTAGAGACAAGGGTTAGAGTAGAGGGAAGGAGAAAAAAATAAATTGGGATAGAGAAAAGATGATAGGAGAGGAGAGACGTGACTAATATATTTAAGGAATGTGATGGGAAGGAACAGGACCAAGTGACCAAAAAATAGCCATCAAATGTCTAAGAGAGAGATTGAATTGACCTAAGAAGGAGAAGGAAATAAAGTGTTTCATAAGAGGGGAAAGGAAAGAGGTATATCCCTTCACTCTAAGTTAAAGGAAATTTTCAAGGGAATTCCTCATTTCATAGAGACATAGAAGGTGATCAATAAGGTTCCTTCCATGGAAGAATAGGTTCTAGGTAAGGGAAGCTCCAAAGAAGAGGGTTAATAAGGGACTAAGGTATAAAAGGAGGAGGAAAAATCAATTAAATCTTAGTAGCCAACCATTCATCATAGTTGCAGTGAATTAAATAATGATCAATAATTATGTTTCAGTGGTTCTGCTAGCACAACCTATGAAATTGGATGCACTCTTGGGATAATTGGGGTGCACATCACCCCCCCCCCCCCAAGCTTGATTTCGGACTTGGTTTCAAATTTAGGAGGAGGAATGTCAAGTTGAGTGCCATGTTTTAGGGACAAAATATAGGAATTTAAGTCCTAATCTATGAATTTTGGTCTCATTGGCCATGGATGGGACCCTAGATCACAATAAAATGCATATAGAATGAATATTTTACCTATGAGAGGAATATTTGATTAATTTCAAGGAATTAAGTGCAATAGGGATGGATCTCTTAGCCCACGGATTTATCTCCTAGTTAATACCTTTTGTGTCATAGGATTTACATGGATATATATACCAAAACATAAGTCCTCCAAAAACAATATATACTCTACAATATGAATATGAACTTAATTCAAGGATTGGTCGAAATATGGATGGGTCTCTAGGCCCATGTCATGGTTTCGGGCCTAAAACCATGCATTTATATATTATTCAATATTATTATAGCTCATAAAAAATGTGAAGGGATCTAGTTCATGACATGTGCCATCCAAAAGGATCCTTTTACCCATGGGAGGGGTATGTTCTCATTATTAAGTATTCTAACTTAATAAATATGGGCCTACTATTCCTAGCATGGTTTGGGATTAAAAAACCATGGGTTTATCCTCTTAGTAATATTTTTTGGCATCATAGACCAAAGGCCTTATAGCTTCCTTCGTTTCCTACAAGGAACTTTTTTCCTACAAATGGATATATAAGACCTAGATAAATATCTATATGTATTACTAAGGGGTTTAAGGTGCCTAATTAAATTGTTATATAGACAAATCAACTAGCGAAATTTATGCCTAGCATACTTGAAACCTAGTGAAGGCACCAATCCCTTGTTATTAATGGAATACTTTATTCTCAGTGAAGTTCTAGATAACATAATCCCTTGGAAAGGTAGAGTCCCTTATTATCGATGGGGCCATACCTAAACCTTTGTGGAGGTTCATATAAACTAATTTCAAGTGGATATATTTAACCATATTTACTATTATAGGAATTTATGATGTACAATGGATGTGTATCTAGACTAATTCCTAGTGAAAGTCATCATCCTTAAATAGGGATTATGATATCAAGTCTTTGTTGAAATTACACCTAATTTATAAAGGGGAGTTATTGGATTTATTGAAAGTGTTAATCCCCAACAGTGTCTTTCATTGAAAATGGGTATTATAAATTGCTATTCAATAGGTATTTAACATTGCTGGTGATTCCCTTCACAAGGAGGGTGAGGTATATCCCATTGATATTGGGGTTAACTCTTTCATTTTTATTTTTAATAGATAATAAGCACAACAATACTCTTTTGGAAATATTTTGGCATGTAGATTCATAATGTTATAATAATATTTCTTTTCATTATCCAATGAGGACATTTTTTACATGAGCATGTGCACTAGATAGGTACATGTCAAGTCTCACTAAGATTGTTAGATGATGGGGTCAACTTGACCATTAATAATAGTTATTGAATGAATAATAAAGTGAAGTTGGACTCTTGGGCAACGATTGGTATTTATCAAAGAACTTAAGTTGTGAATTTGGTGGTTCTATGCTTGGACTTAGTCTTAAATGGACTAAGGAGCCTAAGTACAAGTGAAAAGGATGATTATGCCAGAAAATTACTTGTGATATTCAAAGATGGAAAATTACAAGATGAGTCTCTAGCCACATGTGTATTACTAGTTGGAAGAAAGAACATGTTTTAAAGGTGGAAGAAAAATATTTGACTGAAAGTTAGAAAAACACATTTAAAGTTATGATAAAGGATGAAAGAACCTTATTTAAGAGAATACATAACTTGAAACTTAATAAGAGGAAATAAATTTATTCTTTTATGGTAAAAACACAATTTTCTTCAACATAAGATAATTATTTTAGACAAAATTTCCTATAAATACATCATTCAAAGATACATATACATTCTTCAAAGATACATAAAGACACTTATAAGTAGTGATGATAAAATTCCATAGACATAATCCTAGGATTGATGAGAGGCCTTAGATATTTAGTATAAGAACTAGGAGTGGATGTTTGGATTCAGCCATTAACATGGACGGTGTTCTTACACTACTAAGGAATTTAAAGTGTGGAATTCTAATTTTAGTACTCACATACACTACCCACTAGGGATTCCATTGTGGATTCCACTTCTATGTCATTTCCATGCTTGATTGTCTCAATGATTGAAATCAATACATTAATGTTTTCTTCCTACGATGAATCACCTTCCTTCATTCCCCTTACCTTGCTTGAGTTTCCTTGGTAACATGTTTGGTTCACTTTAACCGTGCAACCAATTGTTTGAGGTATTTTCTTACTTTTTGGATCCATTTAGGGTAAAGCCTTTGAATTGCTCCATAGCCACTTGGGATACTTCATTATGGTTCCATAATGGTCCATTATATTTAGGTTTTCTAGTAAGAGGGTCAAACAATCAAAATTTCCCTCAACATTCCTAGTCTACTAAGAGGGTCAAATAATCAAATCTTCCCTCAAATCTGGTTTACCTTTAATTTGTAATTTGTTTTTCCATCCCGATGATCATGAAACTCTAGTGATGGATATAAAAAGTTTTGAATCCTAGTTCAACTTTTTTCTTGATTAATGTTGCGCAATTTTGGTGTTTTACAGGCTATTGAGAGTTGGGTTTGCAAACACCTTTATCTCATTGCTTTAACACCCTACTGAAATCATTTTTAGTATTTTTCAAATTTCACAAGGAATTAAGCAGTATGCCAATAGTGTGGTCAAAAGAGATGTTCATCGTATAATCAAAGTATTCTTGAGATATTTCCATTCAAGACTCTTTGTTCTGGACCCTATTCTATAGACCAATATGTTCAATAGTTCACCTTTTTTGTACATAGTTATCAAGTAATTTGAGAAAATATACATGATTTACTTGTTTTCTTTTGTCAAAGGAACTATACTACCTTTTTTATTTTTCGTTTAATTTGATATATATATACCTATTAAAGTGTATTTATTTTTCGTTTAATTTGATATATATATATACTTGTTAAAGTGTATTTCAACTAATTCCTTTCATATATTTCTATCGATATGGTAGTCACTAATAATGTGAATCTCTGAAGAGGGATTAAGTGTAGTTGTAACGTATGATTGGTTAAATCAATCTACTATTGTGAACTCTTATAGATTGTTGGTGCTTAGGATTTAGTGCTAGTGGGATTTTTATAAAAATATTAAAACATTGAAATGAAATTATTAAGATTCAATAATGACCAAAATATGTCAACGGGACTCAACAATATAAGTAACGATAACAACATAAAGAGTGCCTAGGGAATATCCTCACTAAAAGGGTAGAAAAGAAAATGGCTTCTTTTTCTTACTCTTATTTTGGTATTTCATTTTGACATGATATGTCTTTGTTGAATGGAGTCACGAATGAACCACAAATGTTAAAGCAAGTAAATGTCTAAGTTATTTTTCTCCTTTATTAACTTTGTTTGGTATTTTATCTGTTTAGGTAAAAAGCATAACATTTTCAACATTTGATTTAAATAAGTGCATGGCATACATATGGTATGTTTGAACTGATGGTTGTAAACATTGATTGTGACTTGAAATGATAAGCAACAAAATGGTTTGCAACGTATATTCCTAGGCCCTTTTTTGAGGGTCACTGAAATTTTAATGGTTCATGTTATTAATTGACATAAATACATCTTAACCCATGTGGTTAGAAAAATTAATTATGAGAAATTGTAAATGGAAATTCACGAGTTCAAATCCCCCGTGCTACTAGCTTACAAAAAAATCTGGCATAGATCCATCTTGATTCGCAACTGTAGTTTTATTAATATCCAAGAGGGATCAAACAAAATTGTAGATTCAAAACTCTCAGTTCTTAAAAGATTGATTTATGTCAGTTTAATTTTATTTATTTATTTATTTTCACGTTGGAACTTTCTTTTACACTAGATTTTGGATGTGACTTTTTTTTCATTTTACTTTATAAGAATTATCCATGTACATATGGATGCACGTACAATGATGTCTCTAATCAAACCTAGGATCTTGACCTTAGAGTTTTAAGCACCAAGAGTCTTGCATTTATTTTTTTGTTTGATCTCTCCGTGTTCTTAATATATTTGGGTTTAGGAGGGATCTATTTGAGTATTCCATAGTTCTTGAAACCCATATAAGTAATTTTCCATGCATGTATGCATGTAATGTGTTGCTTTTATGTAGGAATGTGGTACACATTAGAATGTTGGTCTAGAATATTTTATTAAGGTGATTCTTGCATATTCTTTTATGTCTTTAACACAAAATTCCTTGAAACAATGTTGTGAATTTAAATTAACTCTCTTCTTGGCCATCAAATCAGGCTCAACAGTGTGTCACAAATTTGTGTCATTTAACACTTTGTCACATAGTGCCTTGCAATAGGTTTTAGGTCTCATATATTAGTTCCTAGTTCATTTTATATAATGATTTGTAGTCAATATATTGTCCATAGTATTTTAAAATGAAGCCTTAGAAGCTTATTAGTTTTCGCATTTACTTTTTTTTTTTACTTGAGATCTCATTTTATTAGATTAAGAGAATAAAATTCATTTGTGCCAAGAGTTGTGAGTTTATTTTAATAGCTTTTTCATTATTTCTTTCTAATCACAACCTATTTATTTTTAGCATGAACATGCTAATTACTTCCCGCATAGGACAATGAAGAATTCTAGTTTATCTAGTGTATTTTCTTGTTATATTTTTGGTATGCTACATTGTGTAATGTGTTCCATGCATGTATTGGTTCTAATGAGGGTCATGTCTAATAGAAACTCGTTATAATATATATCTTATTGTAACCCTTTAAAAATACTCTTATGTAACTCATATGTTGAAATGAGCATGATTCCAAGTACCACACATTATTACAAATATTTGAAGTTTATAGAGCAAGGGAAAAATAACCTTTTCCTTCACATGAATTTATACTAGGGGAAGAATTCCACATCTTCATTTGTCTATAGTAATCTACATGGTGACCATTATTTTAGCAAATGAAGAATTTTCATTTGACTCTATTGAGTTGTTTTCTCCCACATTAGGTGTTTCCATTTGATTGCAAATATTCAAGACAAACAAATTTGTCAAAATCATTTCCAAATTTCTTTAGTTTGTATTTCTCTTCGTTGAGAGGAAATGGTTTCTTCTAGTTTACTATATTGAAAAAATGTCAATGCATCAATTAAAGAGTGTTGAAATAGGAGGCTTCAAAACATTCGAGGATGTCACACTATATCCTTGTAGGTCATGATAGGAACTGATTTTTCTACTATAAAAGTTAGTTTTCATTGATAAAGCTATGACTCTAAGTAGGTTCATCAAGAAACACTCAGAAGTTAGAACTAATCAACATTGTTAAAACTGTGAAAACTAATGGGTATTGTCAAAATGCACTCTTTTTCTGCATTTGTCTCTAATTTTACTTAAAGTCTTGGAGTGTTATGAAATTTGTACCCAATTCAAAAACTCTATTTGTTTCCCCAATTCAGCTAGCTCGAGGATCAGTTTCTGACTTTCTAAACATAGTGTCACTTTTTTATTTGGCATTTTTTTTCGTTAATGAAGTTGTCTCTGGATTTTTCATTGGTTAAATGAATTTTTATTATAAATAATTTCATATATCCTTCTTTCTATTTTTTGTTTGTCATAGTAATTACTAAATAACCTCTGATTTACCTTTGTGTCATAGGTACTCGAGATAATTGAACACGATTAATTTATTGAAGCATAGGATCCTCACGCCCGAATCAAATCAATTGTGAAATAAGGTTGCAGAGAAGAAGAAAAAATTAGTAAATATTGATCAATCATTCAAGACAAAATTGCACACAAACAAAGAAAAAATTTGAATAATAACATTACATTTGTTAATCAGTAATTTTTATGTAATACAATGGTGTTACGAATCGGAGAATTCGAATTCCTTAGGTAGGATTTTAATTCACCAACTTGGACTAACTCCGGTGCTAAAACAGGGTGGGAAAATCACCACTAGAGCTCACTAATGCAACTCTAGTCAACTAAATAACTTCACAATCAGTTAAATGATCTAGGTAGGTGAGAGAATGTGCCTGAACTCCCTTAAGTCATGGAAAATAGTGTTAGGATAACTGAAAGTGAACTAACTTATGGGAATCAAAGCATAACTGAACATAATTGAATACCAACTAGGGTCAATTGTCGGTGACTCCTGGTGGCACTCAGAATGGGTTCTCGAATTATAGAGATTAGTCTCTGAAGCTCCTAAACTCATGCAGACAAGATAATTGAGTGTTAGGAGGGCTCTAGATGATCCCCCCCATGGCACTAGTGAAGTGGCAATGACCTCCTAAGCTAGGAAAAGACAAATAGACTATGGTGGTCAAGGGATGATTAATTAATTAATCCTAACACCCAACTTTAATCCTGGCTTGGAAAACTTAGGACATGGAAACTAAGACCAAAGGTTACCCATACAATATAAACGTTAAAATTAACTGCTTAACAAATCGAGTAAAATGGGGAAAATTTCATGGGAACCCCCCGCCCCTTTCTCCTCAAAATAAGTAGGAAAACCTAGGAACAATAATTGAATCAATCCTTTTCACCAAGAGAAAATTTATTATTGAGAAAAAACTTGTGAAAAAATTTATGTTGTCTACATCTCTGTGGAGTAGTAATGCAGTGTGATAGTCCTTGTGTTCACTAGTTTCCTAGTATTGCGCATGTGAACCTCTCCACCTTATTCCAATTTGACAACAAATTGAGAAAAAATGGTGTTTCTTTTCCAGCCAATCTTGATTCTTTCAAACATTTTTAACAATATGAAAGGATTGAACTTGGGATGCCATGCCCTGTCGTATTTCTTGATCCCATACAATGGATTCCTCAACTTACATGTCAAAAGAGAATCAGTGTACCCCTTAGGCCTTTCCATGTAGATTTTTCTTTCCAATTTTTCAATTTGAGTGATATGATCCAATGTCTCTATGTTCTTCAATGAGAAGAATTTTTATGAAGCCTTACCATCATGAAGAATCTCTTTGGCAGTTTGTAGCACCTCTCTCGGATAAGTGAATTTGCTTGAAATAGTGCAAAGATCTCTTTTTGAAACTAATATCATGTTCTCCTCATGTCAGATGACTCTCCAGTCATTTTCCTAGAAGCTTCAGTAACCTTTTGAGCCCATTTAGGCCTAGGATTGGGAATTTAGATCGGATCTAGATATGGGTTCGATTGAACTTCATCTCCAATTCCATAACATGATACAAATTGGTCCTCTACTTCAACTTTGGATCTGAAACGTTAATGGAAACATTATTGTGTGAAAAAGGTCTAGGTAGGATGAATTTACCTTCCCTTCCAAATAGTTGTTGAGAGTGTGTTGGATCTGAGTATGGAAGAAAGTGTTAGAATTTGTATTCCTTGGAGGCATGGTTTGCAACACCTTTTTCTATCAGCTTCTCAGTTGAGATATCTGAGATCTCCACTAAGTCAGGACAAAATACAACTCGCTTTAGTGAGCATGTATGAGTCGTCTAATATACAGACAAAAACATTGTTGCTAAGGAGGGCACATATAGGACATTCTTGAACACTCAATGCTATAATTTCATTGAACCCTTCCTTTCAGCCTGGATTTGAGTGTCATATTCCATGTGAATACTTGGACCATCAGTAAGTTGTAATGAAGAGAATGATTATTTTCATGCAGCCATGTGATTGGAGGCTCTTGAATCAATGAGGAAGGCATGAGATTATGAAAATGCATCCTTTAATGCATGGAATCTCTCATGATATTTAGTTTTGTCTCTAGATTCATACTTCCTTGTTCCACCAAGGAGGGAAATATTGTGTTGTTCAAGGAGTCTTGACATGTGACATACAGTCGTCTTCATACAACCTTTGTTTGTATGATTTCCTTTCTTACAGCAGGATCACTTGCCCTTGTAAAACATATGATGTTTTTCCTTCTTAGGTCCTAAGGATTCATCTACTAGATCAAACTATTCCTTAGGTTTGAATTCAGTTTTCCTCTTCTCCTTTCCTTTATGCTTCCTCATTTCTTGTGCATTCTTTTACTCGCTAGACAAGAGAGCTTGATTTGGGGAGGCTCTAAGGGCTCCCATCTATATAAACTTGTCTTGTTCCTGTATTAGAGATTATGTGAAGGCATCGAGGGATGATATTTTCCAATAATGAGTTGTCAGTATCTTGGAGTGAAAGGTGGATACAAACACTGATAATTCTGGCCAAGTTTTCTAAAAGTTGAGAGCACCAATTGTTCATCCCTCTTATTAATCCCACACTACTTGCATTGCATGACAAGAAATTTGAATTTTGAGAAAAATGGTTGTATAGTTTCGAATTTGTTGGGTTGTAGTGCTATGAGCTCATTGTCCGAAATATGGCCCCTTGCCTCATCCTGCTTGCCAAATAATGATAACAGCTTCTTCGATACCTCCTTTGGAGATCTCATTCCATGAAGATGGAATAGTAACTCTTTGGAGATATGGATGCACATGAAGCCAAATGCTTCATCCAGGTTGTTCAAATACTTCGAATTTTCAAGAGCTTGTTGGTGTTCGAACTCTTTTCCCATGGTGACCCTGTACATACTCTTGTTGTGCAAGAGTGTCTGTATATCGTCCATCCAATAAAGATAGTTGAAGGGTGTGAGGATCCAGCGAGTCAAAACCACTAAATTCTCCATCTTACAACTTTAAGTAAGAACTAATTCTTCATAAAAATATTCAATTTACCTGCAAAAACACTTCAATTCTAAATCTTCAAACACTCTCCACTTCGACATGTTCATGTTATCTGGGTGCATCACACCTAGCTATACTTCTCTAGACAAAATATAAAGGCAGCAAGGAAAGGATTCCATGAATTATTTGGAACCCAATTGCTTATGGTGCATCAATGGTAGTTTCTGAGGTTTGAAGTTGGCCTAAACACCTTCTCTGATACCATGTTTAATTTAGCGGAGAATAGTATCCTCAGTCCTGAATGAAATCAATTGTGAAAGAAGGTTGCAGAAGAGAATAATAATTTAGTAAAGACTGGTCAATCATTCATGAGAAAATTTTACACACATGAACAAAAAATTGGAAGAATAACATTCTTTCCATTAATTAGTAATCTGTATGTAATACAATGGTGTTACAAATAGGATAATTCAAATTCCTTATCTAGGATTTGAATTTACTAAGGTGGATTGACTCCTGTGCTAACTCAGTGTGGGAATAATCATCACTAGAGCTCACTAATGCAACTCTGGTCAACTAAATCAGTTCACAATTAGTTAATTGATCTAGGTAGGTGAGAAAATTTTCCCAACCTCCCTTAAATAATGCAAATTGGTGCTAGAATGAATGAAAGTGAACTAGATGATGGGAATTAGAGTATAAATGAAAATAATTGAATACCAACTAGGGTGAACTACTGGTAACTGATGGTGGCAATCAAAGTGGGATCCTAAATTAAAAGGATCTATCTCTTGGGATTCTAAACTCATGTAGACAGGTGAGTTGTGTGTTAGGTGGGCACCTGTTGTCAGGAATTTCATACCTTCTGTGGAAAGAAGTTGATCCTTTGGTATGAATGGTTCAGATCAAGAACAAATGAGTCACAACAAGGCTGATAAACTTCTCCTAGAAACTACAGACACCTAGAATACAATATTTAGAGATTGATGTGGACCTTCACCTATGGAAAAATATCTCCAAGAAGATACCTACAAAAACACATCAAACACAGAAGGTCAAAAGTACCAAAGCATTATATATAGATCTATATTGGTGACTAAGGAATCCAATAATAAACATGCAAGATTATACACGACAAGTTATATGGGAAGAAAATCAACTTTGCATTGATAAATAATGAAAGAGTTGACAACCTGTTCCTTAGTGTTGATGCACTCCTCCACAAAACCGATGTCTTGTCCTTAATTGCTCCAACTTTCTCCTCTATGCTCACTCTTAATGGATCATGCCAGAATGTCAAAATGGTAGCATGAATTTTCTCTCTCCTCTACCATGGGGTATGAGCTTGCTTATATAGGCCTCAAATGGATAGATATGGTTTATATTTTTGTGGGTGAGGTGGATAGGAGATTCCCAAAGCATGGATCTTGAGCTCAAATGACCCAAGTGAATAGGGATAAGTTCTGCCATGAATATTTTGATCTAGAAGCTTCATGAAGTCTCTCTTTTTTACTTTTTACCAAGGGCAACACTCATGCTCCTTGATGACAGAGTGGTGCTATCATTCTTCAAAAAAAGAGAAAAGGAGGTGCCACTTCCTGTCTTCAACACAACTTAAGCGGTGCTGAAGAACATACAGCTCCTAAGCTTAAGGGTATAAGTGATGCTAGGTTTTTTATATTCAAATTTGACATCTGGATCAAGGTTTTCACTTCAATTTTTGGGAATGAGGAAAAACATGGATGTTTAGGATCTCATCACATGTTGATGATGATATTTGGGTGTAATAGTGCCAAATGAGTACCCCATGGCACTAGTGAAGTGGAAATGACCTTCTAAGCTAGGAAAAGATAAATAAACTATGGCGGTGAAGGGAGGATTAATTAATTAATACTAACACCAACCCCCCTCTTAATCCTAAATTGGACAACTTGGGCCCTAGAAACTAAGACCAAAGGTCACCCATAAAATCTAAATGTAAAAATTAACTGCACAACAAACCAAGGAAGATGAGGAAAAACCCATGAGAAGACCCTCTCCCCCCAAAAAAATAAGTAGGAAAAACCAGGAACAATAACTAAATCAATATT
This sequence comes from Pseudotsuga menziesii, assembly GCA_001517045.1. Classification (NCBI taxonomy): domain Eukaryota; kingdom Viridiplantae; phylum Streptophyta; class Pinopsida; order Pinales; family Pinaceae; genus Pseudotsuga; species Pseudotsuga menziesii. The sequence continues at coordinate 78,940 of LPNX010536674.1, forward strand.
TTTCACCAAGAGAAAAATTATTCTTAAGAAAAAAACTTGTGAAAATAATTTTGTAATCTACATCTCTCTGGAGTAGTAATGCATTGTGATGGTCCTTGTGTGCACTAGTTTTCTTGTACTATGCATGTGAAACTCTCCACCTTCTTCTAATATATTCATAGATAGGAGAATAAATTTTGTTTCTTTTGTTTCCAATCTTGATTCTTTCGAATCCTTTTGACAGTACAAAAGGATTCAAATCGGGATTACATGCCCTGGGGCCTTATTTAATCCCACACAATGGATTCCTCAGCTTGAATGTCAAGAGAGAATCAATGTACCCCTTAGTCTTTTCCATGTATATTTTTCCTTCCAATTTGTTAATTTGAGTAACATGATCCAACATCTCTTTATTCTTTAGTGAGCAAAATTGTTGATCAGGCCTTACGATCATGGAGCATATCTCTAGGATTTTTTAGCACCTCTCTGGGAGAAGTCAATTTCTTTGAAATTGTGCAAGGAACTATTTTTTAAACTGATATATTGTTCTCCTCATTTCATATTATTCTCCAGTCATGTTTCCAACAATATCAATAACCTTTTCATCCCATTTAGGCCTAGGATTGGGAGTACAAAATGGATTTGGATCTGGATCTGATTGAACTTCATCTTCGATTCCATAAACTGATAAAACTTGGTCCTCCTCTTCAAATTTTGAATCTAAAACATTAATGGAAACATTATCATATGAAAAAGTTTTAGTTATAAGGATGAATTTACCTTGCCTTTCAAATGACTATTGAGAGTGCACTGGATTTGAGTATGGCAGAAAGTGTGAGAATTCATATGTCTTGGAGGAATGGTTTGCAACACCTTTTTCTATCATCTTTCCAAATGATATATATGAGATCTCCACTGATTCAAGAACAAATACAACTCACTTTAGTGAGCATGTATGAGCCATTTGACACACAAACAAAAAAATGGATCCCAAGGAGGGAACATAGAGGAAATTATTGAACACTCCATGCTCTGATTTGATTGAAGCCTTCTCATTAGCCTAGATTTGAGTGTCATATCCCATGTGAATACTTGGACCATCAGCAAGTTATAATGAAGAGAATGATTCTTTGTATGCAATCATGTGATTCAAGGCTCCCAAATCAATGAGGAAGGAATGATATTTTGGAAATTCAACCTTCAATACATGGAATCTCTCATGATCTTCAGTTTTATCTCCAGATCTATCCTTCCTTGCACCTGCAGGGAGGGCACTATATTATTTTTAAAGGATTCTTGGCATGTGATATACAGTATTCTTCATATAACATTTCTCTGTATGGTTTCCTTTCTTACAATAGGATCACTTTCCCTTGTCAAACCTCTAATTTTTGTCCTTCTTAGAGCCTTAGGCTTCATCTGCTGTATCAAACTCTTCCTTGGGTTCAAATTCAGTGTTCCTTGTCTCCTTTGCTTCTTTATTCCTACTTGATTTTACATTCTTTGTCTCACTATCCAAGAGAGATTGATTTGGGGAGGCTTTAAGGGATCTCATGTATATAAACTTTTCTTGTTCATGTATTAGAGATTCAGTGAAGTCGTCAAGGGATGGAATTCACCATTGAGGATTTTCCAGTATCCCGAAGTAAAAGGTGGATTAAACAATGAGAATTCTGTGGCAAGTTTGCTCAGAATTGAGAGCACCAATTTCTCGTCCTTCTTATGAATCCCACAATGCTTGCATTGCATGAAAATGGATTTTACTTTTCAGAAAAATTGTTGTATAGTTTCAAATTTGTTGGGTTGTAGTACTATCATCTCATTCTACAAAATATGGCCCCTCAACTGACCTTCTTTCCAAAAAAGGCTTCCCTCTTCACCCATACATACATTCGATTTCTTAGTCCATCAAGATGGAATATTAAGTCTCTAGAGATGTGGATGCACATGAATCCAAATGCTTCATCCAACTTGTTCAGATACTTCATCTTTTCAAGAGTTTGTTGGGGTTCGATTTCTTTTTTCCATGGTGACCTTGTACATACCCTTATTGTGTAAGAAATCTGCATATCATCCCTCCAATAAAGATAGTTTAATGGTGTGAGGACCTTGGGAGTCAAATTTGTTGAATTCTCCATATTATAGCCTCAAGGAACATCTAATTCTTCCGAGAAAAATATTCAATTTACCTACAAAAACACTTTAATTCAAAATCATACCAATTCAAACACTCTCCACTTTGAAATGTGCACATTCTCTTGGTGCATCACACCTGGCTAGACTTCTCTAGAAAGAATCTAGAGGGATCGAGGTAAGGATACCAGTAATTATGTGGAACCCAATTGCTTATGGTGCACCAATGGCATTTTATCAGTTTTGAAGTTGGCCTAAATGCCTGCTCTGATACCATGTTTAATTTAGTGAAGCATAGGATCCTTAGTTCTAAATGAAATCAATTGTGAAATACGGCTACAAAAGAGAAGAATAATTTAGTAAAGACTGGTCAACATTCATGAAAAAATTGCACACACATGGACAAAAAATTGGAAGAATAATATTACATCCATTAATCAGTAATCTGTATGTAATACAATGGTGTTACAAATAGGATAATTTGAATTCCTTAGGTAGGATTAGAATTCACCAACCTGGACTGACTCCGGTGCTAACTCAGTGTGGTAAAATAACTACTATATCTCACTAGTGCAACTCTCGTAAACTAAATCAGTTTGTAATCAGTTAACTAATCTAGGTAGGTGAGAAAATGCGCCCAATCTCCCTTAAATCATGAAAAATAGCACTAGGATGACTGAAAGTGAACTAACTGATGGGAATCATATCATATCTGAACATAACTGAATATCAACTAGGTTCAACTACTAGTGACTACTAGTGGCACTCAGAGTAGGTTCCTAAATTATAGGTATTGGTCTCTGGAGCTCCTAAACTCATGCAGACATGTGCATTGAGTGTTAGGTGGGCCCCAAATGAGTCCCCCATGGCACTAGTGAAGTGGAAATGACCTCCTAAGATAGGAAATGACAAACATACAATAGTGGTCAAGGGATGATTAATTAAATAATCCTAATAGAACATTGCATACAACTAACAGAATAAATAATTTTTTTATGTATTACTTGTATGATAGTATGAAATTCATATGTTGAATTCAAGTAAAGTGATAGTTTGAACAAGAGTTTTATGTACTCAAGCAGGATCACTGTGGTTGGAATGCTTGATATCAAATTTATCCATGAATTGTGCACAATGGATCATGTCATTTTTTATATGTTCTAATTGCTTCAAATATGGATGACCTTGATACCAATACAAACGTCAAATGTTACTACGTGTAGTTTTGTACCTTTTTTGTTGTCTTAGAAGTAATTTTAACTTGGTAAGGAGATTCATGTGAAATTTTCTCAATTGACAATTTTAGAACATAGTTAGAATTTGTAAACACATGTTCCAGGGAGTATATTTGTTAGTCTCCCCATCAACAAGTTGAGTTAAATCATTACGCATGATTTTTTTGCTCAAGAATATAAGAATCTTTTGTTTATTGTGGCAGCTAACTCTGTTCTCAATCTACCTACTCTAGGAACATTACATTTTTATTTTAATTGACATCTACAGATAATAAAATGCAAGAGGTGTTATTTGTTGATCTTCGTTATAATCAACTAAAGTACGTTTGATGTAATGGATTATGGATCTTCTTCAGTACCATTTTATTCGTATTAGACCATCTACAAGAAATATGATGTTTAATTAAAATGGAATGTTTGTATATTTTTATAATGTACAGTGTTGAATCATTTATCCCTACGTCAAAAGAAAAAAGTTAAAATTTTTAAAATTAAATAACAATAAACACACATAATAGAATCATTGTTCATTTTTTCATCATGGTCACACAAAGATGAATTTGACTGAAGCTTTAAGCATTCCATATATAATTAACACACTTCTATGTAAAGCATGCTATAGATATGTGTCTTTTTTTGTTATTTCCATACGAGGCCCATTTTATACCCCAAATTTCCTCTAATGTGAGATATAAGGACCCAAACAAGGGGGTTCCTCCATAACTCAAGGGGTCAACATCAATTGATGATGCCACATGGCCTCCAAAGGAAGATTCCAAGGGGTACACTCCATGAAGAGGGATCACAGAACAACAACTTGGGCCCCAAGTCACCAAATGATAACAAATCAAGCATATGTCCACATCAAGTCCTTAAGCCACCTTCAATATGAAATGATTCTTTATTAATAAAGATCCAAAGGTACCTACAAGGAAACATTCCACATCTATTGCTTGCAAGAGAAGGTATTTAATAAATATTAGTATCCTCTTGCAGCTAAGGTTTGTCACAATACAAGAACAATCCACCTTACACATATGTCCATTAGTGCATAAAATTATTTTTATTTTAATGTGTAATTGTGCATAAGTTGCTTTTTTGGCCTAAGTAAATTTTTGGTACAACATTATAAATATGTGGTTTAAAATGGTAACCTGTTTAGCTGTACATTTTATTGTGGTTTTGTTTTTGGAATAATTTGATATTTTCAATTCTCTCTTGTAGTATTGCTCATGGGACCATATTAATCATCTTGATTCAATGGAATGTAGAGATTGGCCAATCTTTCCCAGTTCGTGGCTGATTTTATTGGGTCATTTTCTCTGCCTCTTGTTGTCTTGAAAGCAAGTGATTCCACTAATTCTAGAGTGTTGACCTCCACAGTTATGATCCAATTTCATATACTATTTGAAACTTTATTCATTCAACATTTAGATAATGATATTTGGAACATTTTCAGACCAATTTCTAGTCCACTTGAGCTAGAGAAATTACAAAATGGGCTAGAATTATTTATTATGTAACAGTTAACCAAAAATGATTTCAGAGGTACTCATATTGGCATTACTGAGATTGATTCTATTAATTGCTAGCAAAATTAAGATTGTCAAAAAGACCCTTGCTAATGTATTTGGTGTCCTCCTGTTATATGTCTTCTAGTTGGGCATAGACATGGTTGGAAACTTTTTCTTGACTATCGAATGAGAGATACTGCATGTTATATTACATGCAATTTTCATGTCATATTTGTTCTACTTTTCTTGTCTTAATTTTCATTTATTTGAATTATGTGGAATGACAGATGAAACATTGAGAATGTCGGTCTTGTTTATTCCATATTTCCACACAACCGACGATTTAGAGTGTGGTTTTTTTCATATGTTTTCCTATTTCTATATTTGGTTTTAAACTATATCAAAATATTCACAAAGATTTCACAATATTTTATAATTTAGTAAAATATTTGCCAAGTCTTTACAAACTTTTATAATTTAATGAGAGATTCTCCAAAAATTTACAAGGTTTTATAATTTAGTGAAATATTCGCCAAGATTTTATAAGATTATATAATTCAATGAGAGATTCACCAAAAATTATATACAGATAATATAAAATTGATAAAATATCCTTCATATTTTTCTATATATCATGGGGATTCACCCAATTATTATACATAGAAATTTAGGAGGGGGGGTCTTAAAATTTTCCCTACCCATAATGCTAGTAATTATCCTCTAGTATTAGTTCCTTAACCACAAAACACTTTTAATTTAGAGACATGTGAATCATTCAACCTCAATATTGACCCTACTCCACATAGTCTCTCATCCCCCTAAGAGGCTCCATCAAAATAACGAATAGGAGACTCATCTCTAAAATTTTGATCTCTCAATTCTTTTGTATTGGGAAATGAATGATCCTTGTAGATCTCCTTATAATCCCCCAATGATTTCAAAATAATATTCTTTGCATCTATTAGTTTTCCTTCAAAAATTATTGCATTTATGTGCTTATGTATCTCCCAACAAATAAAACAACAGAGTTCTATCCAACGTTTGTCACCATTGAACCAATATTTAAAGTTATTCTAAAGACATTAGAATATCCAATTTTGTTCAACATCTAATTCGTGTTTTTCCTCACACTAAACAATTTTTGTAAAATTACAACCAATAAAAAGATGCTCAATTGTCTCCTCATCAATTGTACGCATACAACATTTGTTAGGGCCTTGTTCGTCCCTTCTCACATAATTTTTGTAGGTAAGTATCCTATTTTCTAGAGAGATCGAACAAAAAACATTTACTTTAATGGAATGCTCCATTTTCATAAAGATGAATACCACTATTTTTGTTTCTCTGCACTTAATGAAATTTTAAATACTCATAAATCTATTTTGTTGTAATAATTCAATATTTTACTCATTCCAAGTCCAAATAATGGAATCATTGACATTTGCTAACTGAATATCAATTCTTGTTAGGCCAATAATATACCTATCCAAAGTTTATCCTAGAACCTCTCTTGTATTTTGAAATACATGACCACCTAAAATTTTTTCCAAGATCACCTATCAAAAAAACAATTTGAGAAAAAAAGAAAATACCTTTTGAGTGAAGATAAAAGATCAAATCTTTTGAAAACTTATAGAAATCACCACTATCCAATACCTAGATGTTATTAATGTAACAAAGAGAATTATAAATGAAATGCTATATTTTATTAATGTAACAAATAGAATTACAAATGAAACATGACAAATAAAGAAGAGAAAATGAGTTCAAAGTGCAATGCATCTACTCACTTGAGTACTAGTGTTAGTGATGTTATAACCTACAGAGTTATGTGAAACAAATTATCAATGTAATCCTAGTGATAAAAAAATATGTGTACATGCAAGAGATATGTTAGCGGCTTACCCCAAGTGAGGAGGGGATGTTGTCACCCACACTTAGGAAAATAAATGATTTTATGTAATACCCCCATTTTTTCCCTTAGAATGTATTGATTTTATATGTGAGTATTGTGTATATGCGGTGTATGAACTCCTAGTGTGGATCTCAATGCCAAGGCCCTGCTAGTGAATACTCATTGTTTAAAAGGAAAGTAATTTATAAATTGTGATCCATGTGCTAGCAAGACTTGGGAAATTGTAAAAGCATGTAAATATTTAAATGTAATAAAATTCCAAGAGATGGCTAGGGAATCAACTAAAATGAGGGGGATGTGTGTATCCACTAGGGATAGGTGAAGGGGTTGTGGGATTAAATCCTTTGTTTCCAAGTGTCATATTAATTACCCATCTTGACTTTCCTTGTTGGCATTTAATTATGTTGAAAGTAATCGAGAAATCAGCTCATGCATCAATGGAGAATGGGAAAACTCATAAATTCATATGGATGAGTATGGGCATGGTTTACTTGAAGCATAATTCATTATTCCTCATGAAAAAAACATTTTCCATCCCCCCCCATTCGATTGTTGAACAACAAGACTGTAAATCAGAGCTTTCTATGCATAACGGGGGGTTCACTAGCAAGGAAATATCATATCATGTTCATTCATATTGGGGGTTTGAATACTCCTAAAAACCTCAAAAATATATTTCCTCATATTAAGAGGTTAAGTTTTTTTTAATTTCACATACTAATATACATATTGGGGGTTATTTTATTTGGGCAGGCTGAGGAACAACCTCAAAATTGTGGGATGGCTTCATACTTCCAAATCATTGGATCAATTCATACCTCCAAATCACGCGATAGATTCATAACTCCAAACAATGGGATGGATTTATATTAGTCATTAGTACTGCTAAGGAATAACCTCCAAATCGTGGGATGTATTTATCCCTCCAAATCATTGAACTTATAAACTCTTTTTTTTTAAGATTATTTTTTTAGGTTGGGGTTTGGATGGGCATTGAGATTCAATAAAAAAATTCTTTACGACAACCAATAAAAGTGAGATCAGTATTTTTTGGCTCACTAGAACCAAGAAAAATTAGATCAACATTTCTTTGCTAATTATTTCTTTCAACCTTTTGTATTCTTACATCGCCAAAATTTAGGAATAGTTGTTAGATTGAGTTATATTTAGGACAAAAATAATTGTAATTTCAATGCTTATATGCAAGGCATCGATTTTAATATTTTTTTGGAATTGAAATGATTATAGGTTAAAATATAAATCCTTATTTACATAACCTATGTTTTCTTATTAGCATGAAATGGTATCATATAAGTTTCACCTACTGTGAATCTTTATAACAATTGCATGTTTGAAAATTAACAATAGAGATTTTCCCCTCTCTTATAAAGATAGAAAAAAGGTATAATCCAAGAAAAGGTAACTAAATGCTATTAATTCCCTTGATTGCAAGAATAAATGTCGAGGAAGAGGAGGAAAATCATTTCATCTTGTGAATGACCCAAATCCAAGCTATGCACATGATGATATGGTGTTATTAGAAAATGAGAGGAATTTTTCTATGTTCATTTGGGTTCAAACATCAATGTTGTTTTCTTTGATAGGAAGGTAGGGAAGTCCATCCACAAAAGGGTTTCAATTTTTCACTTTTATGGAGTTTAATTTATTAATGTTATAGAAAACATGATCTCTCTAGGCTATACTTGTATTTACATTATATTAAATTGCTAGATTGGCATGTTGTGGTGTGAAACATCTGTAACTCTCATATTTTATAAGCAATGCAATGGTGATTAGACTATCAATCTTTCACTTTCTTTTTACATCAGTATCTTGACTGGTTTGTACCTTTTACACATTTATCCTACCCCATTACTATTTCATTGGGTCTTCCACTATCCAATGGTACAAATTGATCAGTCACCCCTGCAAGCCTGGTGGGTTCATTATTAGCATTATACTATTATTTTATTTAGCATCATGTTTTCTTATACTAATAAGCATTAGGGATCTTGTTTTTTACAACTTGATAATATGATATAAAGGGGTTATTGTGAATGGGTTGATAAAAATGGATACGTATAATACCTGGTGAAACTAGGGGTTTTCTTAATCGAAAAGATATATTGGGAGGGGGGTCAACAATACAATTTTAAGAGGTATTTTGCAATATTTAGTGAAATTAGGGATACTTTCTAATATTGTACAAACGATCATGCTATGTAACAAATTCATTGACTAAACCCCCTGTGCTAGGCATTCCCAACTATGGAAAAACTAGAAATCATAACTTGGAAAGAAGCCACATTTTGAAGTGTCAAAAATGCCTAGAAATTCACTCTATGAGTGAAATCTAGTGGGGAATCCATGAACATAAACCCCATGGAAAAATTAAGAGTGCTAAGAGCCCAAAAATCCATAGGAAGAGCCATATTTGGAAGCTTGAGAGTGAAATTGCATGATTGATAGTCACGTGGACATAATTTGAAAAACATCCAAGAGTGAATTGAAGCTGGACTGATATTAGATGTTGGTTTTGTTTTAGAAATTTAGTGAAGGAAAGAATATGTGAATATTTGTCAACTTGTACATTTACGTACCACCTTGAAGAACACAGGACGGAAGGGGGTTCCTTAGGGATTGTGTAGCAATGAAGGGGACCTTCCTGCATGGTAGGTATTGTGGGTGCCAAGGATGGATGAGGTCATTGATATGCCTTTAGCTCTATGGTTGATATCACTAGCTTAACATTGTCCTTCTGTATCTCCTTACTTGTTTGACAAACCCATCTAGGTGTTGGATTAACATGAGTATTTGTCCTTATAGTTGTGAGTGGCCCTAAGTAGTTCCTCCTTAATGAATACATATCCCAGATAGGGGGTGGTATCTCGACTACAAGAATATAAGATGGACAAATATCTACGATTATGTTTCTCTTCCACAAATAGTTGCTCATGAAATTTCAATTGAAAGATAAGAAGTTTAATGTTGTTTCTAATTATCCCAAATTTATGTTCTATGAATGATTGTTTAATGTTTTAAATTGAATGGGCTGAACCAACATAGATTTTTCAATTAGATTCTTGTGAATAGTATGAAACATGAAATGCATCCATTGTTGTGCATGGTTTTATTGTTATCCGTGTGATAAATATGTTCGTATAAGCATGGTGTGTGTGTGCATTGATAGAATTTAATTCCACTGTGTATGTTGAATATGCATTCGCACATGCATATAGATGTTAATAAAAATAATAATTTGCCATGGGGGTTAATTCGTGTTCCTTCAGTGGGTTGGACTGATGGGAGGAGACCTGACAAGTGAATAAAGGCAGGGGAGATAAGAAAGACTGAAAATATTGAGCAATGTTAAAGATGAAATGCAAGAGGAAAAAAATATTGGTGTGGAGCTATGTGTGGGTTGGACTGATGGGAGGAGACCTGACAAGTGAATAAAGGCAGGGGAGATAAGAAAGAGTGAAAATATTGAGCAATGTTAAAGATGAAATGAAAGAGGAAAAAAATATTGGTGTGGAGCTATGTTATGCAACCAAATCCCATATATAGCATAAAAGAGAAGAAATAGACAATAAGAGAGTAATCCATGCATAAAAGATGAATAGCAGAGATAAATATCAATCCTCTTCGAGGGAGGAACCTCCTTACACAATGTACAAGACAATACCAGATGAAATGATGCTCAAATGAGAATATATCCTTCCTATATATAGGAGATACTAGTGTACAATAACAACTAATAAACCCACTATAATTAGACCCATAGCCTACATAACTAATATGTAATGCACCACAATATAGGGGGTAATGTGCCACACTATATGGTGTAATGTGTCATCAATAAGGGCTTAACATGCCCGTCCCCTTTGAAAAGTGTTGTCCTCAACGCTGAAGTAGTTTTGGATGCTCTTGTATAAAGGACTCATCTTACCATGTTGAATCTTCTGTGGGTAAGTTCTTCCATTTAATGAGATATTCTGAAATTGATCGATTTCAAAGTTGTTTAGTTCATATTTCAGTAATTTCTTCTGCCTCGAAGATGATTTTTATTTCCTTGTCAAGTTCTGGTAAAATCATTTGAACTGGTAGCTTGTCACCGATTACCTTCTTGTTTTTGATGTATTCTTCTATCTTGATAGTTTGAGGAGTGCTAATTCCAGCCAATGCATGACCAGATATGGTGGGAGTAATTTCTTCTAAAGTATCCTCTTATATTTCTTCTGAAGTCACATCTTCTTGAGATGCTTCCTCTTCTTTTAATAATCTGTGTAGAATATTTTTTCTCAGTTTACTTATGTCCCTTACTATACTTGTTGTCACAATTAAAGAATAGTCATTTTTCTCTTATTTCATCTAGTTGTTGGGGTGTGAACCTTTCTGGTGGTTTAGGAGAAGGAGCATTATTTTCTCTATATGCATTGGAGAAGGCGTGTTTAGTATTCATTGCCATATTTTTATTTTCAACCTTCCTTGCCATCATGAAATCCTTCTATAGTGATGATGGTTCAAAGAGATGCACCTCATGTTAAATGCTATATTTCAAAGTTCCAATAAAGAGATCTAACAAATTATGTTCTGAAATATGCTTCACTCTAAGACTTAATTGCTGAAATTTCTTGATTTGATCTATAACTGAACATTTTTGCTTGAGACTTACTATTTGACTGAAGAAGGTGTTTCTATTTATATCCCCATAATTTTCAATCAATTATTCGGTGAATATAGACCAAGAGATAATAAAATCCCTTTTACGGTCACAAATCCATTGGTACCCTAAAAACTGATCAAGTTCTAAATAGAAGGATGAAATAGTTACCTTTTGCATTGTGGGCACCTGGTGTAGATCAAAGAATTGCTCCATATGAAAAATCCATGTGATTGGATCCCTTCCATCAAACTTCCACATGTCAATCTTGGGAATAAAGTAGTTTCTTGGACCTGCATTGAACATATGATGTTGTAGTGAATCCTCAACTTTTGATGACTCCAAATTCCTACTTTCCAATTGTTTTTCAATTTTCTCTAGACATGGATGGAATGAGTCATCTTGTTCATCCTTATCCTCTCCTTGAGTAGATAATTGAGGAACAAAGTTATGATTGATAAACTCCTTCAAGTCTTGGAGATCTTCTTTACTAGCCATTCCTTTGAGATATTCTTTATCCATGCCTTTGTGATCTTCTTTACTAGCCATCCCTTTGAGATACTCTTGAGTAACCATCCTCTTTTATAATTTATCAAATTCATCAATTTTCACACTTTATTTAATCATATCTTCCAACTTCGACACTATAAAAGAAATGTCTTCCATTTCCTAGAGGTTGGGGATTGATCCTCTGGGGGTTTGAGTGGAGTGTTATTATTTCCACTCCCTTTTGGTGGAATTTTTAACAATATCACACCCTATGTTTTACCACAAATATATCCTTCTACTAAAATTTATTCATATGCAAAATGGCGTACCTTTTTCAATCACGGATTGGGAGGCTTTTTTAGCACCGACTTGTAACGGAAGTAAAATTTTAATTTTGACTCCTATGAGGATGAAAATTTGACCTGTAGTACCTTGATCTTTCCTCTTGCCAATTCCATAGATATTACCTAATTTGGATGATCCAAAAAAACGTTATTGCAAATATACCAAAACCTCTTATTTTTTGTCTATCCAGAAGAGCGAACTTGTACTGTATGCCATGTGTCCACTATTTTGTTTATGTTTCTGAAAATTCTGCCACATATACCCTGTTCTGTCTTATTTCATATTCAACTAGTCTCATTCCATTTGGATCTCTGATTCCTGAGATATGACCTTTTTCCCAAGAACACATATTTTATACTAGTTGTAGGACTAGTAAACAACCCTCGCTTCATCAAAAATTATATCCATAATTGTAATGGCATAGGATATGAACTTGTTATTGGAGATAGTTCGGCCTGTTGTGGAAGTGGGTTTTTAACCTCAATCTCTGATTCCTTGTATAAAAAATGTTGTATATAAAGTTCCAAGATGACTTGTTTTGTAAAAGCTAGTTTAGAGGAGAGAGCTCTAATACCAAATGTTATGCAATCAAATCCCAGATATAGCATAAAAAGAGAAGAAATATACAATAAGAGAGTAATACACGCCTAAAACATGAATAACAGATATAAATATCAATCTTATTCGAGGGAGGAACCTCCTTACACAATGTACAAGACAATACCAGATGATATGATGCTAAAATGAGAATATATCCTTCCTATATATAGGAGATACTCGTGTACAATAACAACGAATAAACCCACTATTAGACCCCAAGCCTACATAACTAATATTTAATGGACCACAATATAGGGGGTAATGTGCCACACTATATGGTGTAATGTGTCATCAATAAGGGCTTAACAAGATATAAATGGCATGAGAGGAAGAAACACTAGGTTGAGAGCTATCGAGAGCACACGAGACAATGAAACTAGTATATCACAAGTCAAGGCATGTAATGAAAATGCCACCATATTGGAGCTAATAAAGGCATAAGACGTAGTGTTTCTCAAGAAGCACTAGGAAAGGTAACACAAAAAAAATGACTCTACACTAGTGAGGGTGTTAGAGGGTGAAAAGAAAGAGAAGGAAATAAGAGAGACAACATGCTAGAGAAAATATACTAATGATAAGAGATGAAATTCAAGAGGAAATAAATATGGAGGTGACCCTACAACTGCAAACTATAGAACATGACAACCCAAGCCAATATCTTAGTAAGATGACCAAAATATAGATGGAGAATTCATATGGAGTCAAGAACAACCCAAGAAAAGGGCCTGAAGGGAACCAATTAGTAGCAAGGTGACTAAGGAGGGAGGAGAGATTATTGCTAAATTACCAAAAAGAAACCAATAATGGAAGGTCCAAGTCAGCCCCACGAGGTCCCATCTAAAGTTAAGGTTTCATTCAACATGGTAAACATTAATAAAATATGTATTCTCCTTTAGGATAATATAACCTCAAAGTACCCAAAAAAAAGGTTAGGGATAAAGGGTGAGGCCTACCTTGAGAGGTAAAGTCAAGGGAGAGGGAAGGAGAAAACAAGAACATGAGATGAGATTGGAAGAGAGGAAATATGATAGGAGAGGAGAGACTTACCTAATATATTTAAGGAATACATGAGGAGAAGGAGAAGGAAATGTTTCATATCTTGAGGGGAAAGGAAAGAGGGAGATCCCTTTACCCTAAGTGAAGGTAAAGGTTCATGGGAATTCGTTAGCCGATGGAGGCATAGAAGGAGATTAATAAGGTTCATTCGATGGGAGAAGAGGTTATAGGGCATGGAATCTACAAGGAAAGGGTTACTAGGGGACTAAGGTACAAAAAGAGAAGGAGAACACATCAAATAAATATTGGTATCCAACCATTCATCATAGCTAAAGTAAATTAAAGAAGGATTAATCACTATGCTTCTACTTGCACAACCTACGAAATTGTATGGACTCTTGGGATAATTGGGCTGTACATCACACCAATGTAAAGGTTAGAATTTGTTTCAAATTTAAGGGAAGCAATGTCAAATTGAGTGCCATGTTTTAGGGACAAAATCTAGGAATTTAAGCCATACTTTGTGACTTTTGAGCTCATTGTCCATGCATGGTACCCTAGATCATGATAAAATACCTATAGAAGAAATATTTTACATATGAGAGGAATATGGGATTAATGCCAATGAATTAAGTGCAGCAAAGGATGGATCTCTTAGCCCATGGATTTATCTCCTAGGTAATAATTTATGTGGCATAGGCCTTGTGTGGACCTAAACGACACATCACAAGTCCTCCGAAAGCAATATATACTCTATGATAATAATATGGAGTAGATTCAAGCATTGGTCAAAATATGGATGGGTATCTAAGCCAATGTCATGGTTTGTGGCCTAAAACCATGTATTTATACCCTATTCAATATTATTATATCTCATAGGAAATGTGAAGGGATTTAGTTCATGACATGTGACATCCAAAAGCATCATTTTCCCCGTGGAAGGTATATGGTCCCATTATTAAGGATCAACATAATAAATATGTGCCTGCTAGTCCTAGCATGATTCGGGATTTGAAAACAATGGATTTATCCTCCTAGTAATGTCTTTTGGAAACATAGACCATTCAGAAAGACTTAGAGCTTCCTTTATTTTCTACAAGGGAATTTTTTCCTACAAATTGATATATAAGACATAGTTAATTATCTATATGGATTGATTAGGGTCTTATAGTAGCTTGTAATTAAATAGTTATAGACAAATTAATTGGCAATATTGATTCCTAGAAAACTTCCAACCTAGTGGAGATATCAATCCCTTGTTATTGATGTAATACTAATTTATCAATGAAGTTCTAGCTAACATATTCCCTTGGGAAGGTATTATTCCTCGATTATCCATGGGGTAATACCTAATGCTTCATGGAGGTCCATATAAACTAATTTAATAGACTCTCTTCTCTAGCTTCCATTAACATACTCTCTTCTCAAGCTTCCATTAATGGAGGTTGATTATCCCAGAAGATTAATTCTCTATTACTTCCTAATTTCAGCGAAAACAAAGCAAGTAATCATAATTTTAGTAATAGTGTTAGTGTTTCCTCGTTGTTTGAGGAGCTTTTGGAAGAACTGGAGCAAATTGAAAATGATGCAATATGAAATTAATGTTTCCTGTAGTGACTGTTTTTGTATTTTAAAATTTCAACTTACAAAAATCAACATTAATATTTTTAAAATCATTAAAAATATTTACTATTATTTATAAAAAATCATTATTTAAAACCATCTTAAAAAGAATGTGTCCTAATCATTATTTAAAACCTTCTTAAATATAAAATCACTAGAAAAAAATATTTAGTGCTTTTTATAAGAAATCATTATATAAAACCATCTTAAAAAGGAAATATTTCTTTAAATACCTAAAAATATTTATTACTTGTTATAAGAAATCATTGTTTTAGTAATTTCCTAATGAAAAAATCACTAGAAAGGAATATTTCGTACAATCACTAGAAAAAATATTTAATATTTAATGCTTTTTATAGGAAATCATTATATAAAACCTTCTTAAAAAATGAATATTTCCTAAAATTACTAAAAATATTTAGTAAAAAAATGAATATTTCCTAAAATCACTAAATTATTTATTACTTGTGATAGGAAATCATTGTTTTAATACTTTCCTCATGAAAAAATGAATAAAAATTTTTATTACATTTTATAATAAATCATTATTTAAAAGGTTTTTGTACTTTTCTGAAGAAAAATTACTCGAAAAAAATATTTTTTTAGAAAACCATTATTTAAAAGTTTTTTGTACTTTTTTAATAGAAAAATCACTAAATAAATTTATTACTTTTTGTCGAAAATCATTATTATACCTGCCTTAGCAGGTATATTGTAATCGATTGCAAGTCAACTTGGGTTGACTCACCTATTAGTTCAAAGGTACATAAAAATTAAAATGTTGTTTATAATGTTTATAAATAATAATTTTTAATCATAATAAAAATGTATTTATTTGTGTTGTAATTGGCCAATCACAAATGATGTCTGCTTTGGAATTTGGTATCTGGTTTTCAGATGACAAGTGGCAACTATGACATCAAGATAAGTACAAGTGTGGGTCAATTCATTATTAATTAAATTTTTAGGGTGATGGCCGGAAACGACCCCTTCGGGTATGGTTGGGCACCTTTGATACCGCTGAGCAGGCGGCTCGTGCTTACGACGAGGCTGCTTGCAGATTAAGAGGCTCCAAAGCAAAACTAAATCTTCTAGACGAAGTTCGATGGACCGACGGAAATTCTCATCACCCTCGTCACATCATTAGTGCAACGGAATCAAAACATTTTGCTGCAGCCCGACCTTCGAATCCTATCACAGACACTTCGTTTACTACCGCGTTGATCTTGCAGCACTTTCCAGGATTTCATCTGTATGTTCAGTTGTTGCAAAATCTGGGTCTCGCTTTGCTCCCTCTTATCTAGCAGCATCTAGCAATGTCGCTCCCTAACCGCCCTTTGCTGCAACAACCCACTTACAGTACAGTTCTTTCTCCTGCGGCTTCTGGATTGGGCTGTCAGCAAGCTAATCCCAAACAGACCTACTCGCAACCTAACAGAGAAATTGCAGTGCACTCTGGTTCAAATCAAACTTTACCTTCGTCATCGTATAAAGATTCAAGTCGTACATTTATATCGATCCAGCTTGCACAGCAACGAAGCTGATTTTCAGGCATCGGCGAGGGATTTGAATTATCACAGTTACTATATTCTAACGTTCCGAGATCTGCATCCCGGGAATACTTTCAAACGTCTCAACCAAGGAGAGCCTGTTTGAATGATTTAAATCATCCTCCACTCAGCGAAGATTGAATTGATTTCCCTTCGAAATCAATAGATTGTCACTTCACTTTTTGTTTTTTGAGTGGAGTTTGTAAAAAAAAATATTTTTGATTTTTTTTGTTTTTGCATTGATTTCCATCCGGCCACTTAATTTTTTTCAGTTTGTAAAAATGTTATTTTTTGTTTTTAAAAACCATGTTGTTTTAGTTTTAATGTTAAATGGATAAACTTTATTTTATTAATTTTTTTCATTTTTGTAAAAAGGTTAATTTTTGTTTTAAAAAACAGGTTTTTAAGTTTTAATTTTAAATGAATAAATTTTATTTTATTAATTTTTTTATTTTGTAAAAGGCTTATTTTTTTGTTTTTAAAAACTATTTTTTCAATTCTAATATTAAATAAATAAACTTTATTTGATTTTGTACAGTGCAAATCATCAAATCCAATTTTAAGTGTAAGAACCTTTACATCAATATCCAATACAACACTATTTAAGCTAACAAACATGTTATCCTTAAATATGTGACTTGGTTTAATTCATTTTCAATTAAAATTTAAACAATTACATTGAGTCAAGTTTAAATACCATTGCAAAGTGTGTGATATAGTAAAAAAACATCAAATATTGAAATTAATTTTATTTAGAAATTCTAAATAGATACAAAAAGTTATTTTATTGTCATAAATTTTACAAGAAATTTCTCTTAAAATATTTCAAATTGCATTTTTTAATATTTTTCATTTTTTACATGAAGCTTGGTTTCTTAAAAAATATAGTTTTTAATGTTTACTAAAATTGAGAAACTCTTTAAATCATGTGTTTTTTGGATCTTTTATAAGATCATTTTTAAAGTACCTATGGCCAAATGAAAACTTTTATAATTATTTTCTCATTCCCAGTGCCCACAAAGAACCTAGTTTTAATATAAGTATTCTCAATAATTTTCTAATTTTAAAGGTTTTTGATAATTTTCTCTTTCAAACCAAACAACCATCTACACTTAATTGACACATACATATTATATTTCATCATAATAATTTTCTTCATTGTCAAACAACTAACTTTGCATTAGCAAAATGGCATTCCATTCATTACATCAAATAAACAAGCTAAGCTATAAAATAGCATTAGAAGAATTAGTTAAGCTATTTAATCCAGATTTTATGTCTTTTGATATGTTTGTTAATAAATTTTGTTTGTGACATGTTTTTAACCTTAAGCTCTCTAGAATTTGGGGAAGTGTATTTTTTCAATGGGATCCGTAACTTTTATTGACTACTTGTAATGCAACACATATTTATGCTCACTAACCCAACTTTTAAATTATATAATTTTGTGCAAACTCAATGGTTGTTTTATTAGGCCTCCAATTGAAGTATATGTAAAAACTCAAACTATTTTAAAGACTATGAAGTCATCCATCTAACATTGGTGGTGGTTTCATAGAACATCTTTTTGCTACATCTATTGTTACTTTTTTTTTTTATATTCAACCTATTACTATTTTCTTGAAACTTTTCTTCAGAGGCAGGTACTTAGCAACTATGTTGCTATTTCCACTTGTTTAAAAGGTTTTTATACTTTTTCTTATGAAACAATATCTAATAACTTGATACTATACTTTTTATATATAATATAATGTTATGTGATAATGTAATCATGGTGATGGTTACTAGTGTTTTTTTATTGATATCAATTTTATCTAATAAACATTTTATTCATAAGAATTTGTTATTAATTTGTTTTTATTTTAACAACATTATTTTTTCTATAATTTTATTAACACTTATAACATCATAAATGCTTCATGATATAATATATTGATAATCGAATTAAAAAATGTGCATACATGTATATCATGCTTTTTTACAACATAGTTATTATTTGATAACATGTTTATGATTATTTTAGATGTATGAGGTAGAAAACCTCATGGAATGTTTTATTTATTTTTCTTTTTTAATAACTTAGAAAACCAAAAATATATTTTTCAAAAAAACCTTTAATTATTATTCTTAAAAGTAAATTTAAAATAGAAATATATATCTTTATCTTGAATTAGAAATACTACCACCCATTCCCAAAAAAATGTGTGTCCATCAATCTGCAGATGATATACATAACTGAACTACAACTTGGTGTCTAGTTTCTTCCACAAGGTACGCCAAAAATGACAATGATTTTAGTGTCTTTGTTTGAAGTGATACTCTTCAACAGTCCATTCAATCTTACAACTTCTTTGAAGAATAAGACAATAATACTTGTGGCATCACTCGTCTTTCGACACAGAATGAAGTGTGGGATCTTTGAAAATCTATCAACAACCATGAATATGGAGTCATTATCTTATTGATTCTTTGGAAACCCAATACAAAATCCATACTAAGGTGTTCCCATGGAACAACCAACATCGAAAATGGTGTATATAACCCTGTATTCTGACTTCTTCCCTTAGCATGTTGGCAGATCTTACACTGTCGATTCCACTTCTACACATACATCAGTAATCGTGGCCAATGGTATCTTCCCTTGACCAATTATGTTATCTTATCGACACCAAAATTTCCTACTATTCCTCCACTATGTAACTCAAATTTTCTCTAATAGATTCACGTGGAATGCATAAGAGATGCCCCTTAAACAAATATCCTTCTAGAGCGAAGTAGTCCAAATATGGGGTCTTGTCAACACTCCATGGCTCTATCGATTCCTTCTATGTGTCTTGAAAGTATTTTTTGGTGTCATATTCTGTATTCATCGACTCTAGTCCTCTTGTTCGAATAATCGATGCATTCAGCAACAAAACCCTTCGAACTAATGTGTTGGAAACCTTGTTCGTCTTTCCATACTTATGCTTTATAAAAAATGTGTAACTCTGTAAAAATTTCAACCATTTCATGTGCCTCTAGTTCAGTTTGATATGAGTGTTCAAATACCTTAGAGCTTGGTGGTCGGTATACAACACCAACTCCTTTGGCAATAGGTAGTGTCTCCATTTCTTCAATGCTTGAACAATGGCATAAAAATACTACTCATAGAGTGAGTATTTCCACTTGGATTCATCCAATATCTCACTGAAGAACATGTTTGGTCGATTGTCTTAGGTTGACACTACAACAATCTCCATTCCACTCGTGTTACAATCGACTTGGAATACCTTTTCAAATTCAGTGAGATCTAGTACTAGTCTTTATGTCACTTTTTTCTTCATCCTCTCAAAATATTTTCGAATTGGTTTTGTCCACTTGAATTCACCCTTCTTCATGCACATCATCAATGGTGCACATATCTGACTGAAATCCTTGATGAAATTACGATAGAAATTGGAAAGTCCATGGAAACTTCTGGCCTTTATTGCATTAGTCAACTCTGGCCATTCTAGTATAACCTTGACTTTGTCTAGATCCATCAAAAACCCCTATTAAGAAATTACAAATCCCACGTATGCTAACTATTCTTTTAGAAAAGAATTTTTTTTTTCAGATTCACCATCATCATTTCCTCCTGCAGTCGCCACAATAATTGTCATAGGTGTGTCATATGTTCCTCCTTGTTACGGATGAAAATTAGTATATTGTTGAGATATACTATAACAAATTTTCTGAAAAACAGCTTCAACACATCCTTCATCCGTATCATGAATGTACTCGGTGCATTTGTTAGTCCAAATGGAAAAACAAACCATTCATGATTCCCCTCAATTTTCTTGAAAGTTTTCTTCCATTCATCACTTTCTCGAATTCTGATGTGATGATAGCCACTTTTCAAATCAATCTTGGTGAAGTATCTAGCTCCACTCAAACAATCGATCAGATCATCCAACCTTGGTAGCAAAAACCTGTACTCAATAGTAATCTTGTTGATGGACCTTGAATTGATGCACATCCTCACCTCTCCTCCTTACTTTGGTGTGAATACAACTGGTACTACACACAGAGTCAAAATTTCTTTGATTAATACTGTGGCCAATAATTACTGAGCTTTTTGATTCATCTTAGTGTTTTTTTTCGGTGTCATTCTATGTGACGCATTGTTTGGAAAACTCGACCCTGGAATCAAATCAATGTAGTGTGATATACTCCTCATCGGTGGTAATTTGGTTGGAAGTTCATTGAGTAATATGTCTCATAATTCCCTTAGCACCTTTTTGACTTCTTCTGAAACATGCTCTCTTGGTTTCTCCATGATAAGTCCCTTCGGAATGATGGTGAAGCAACATCCTTGCTTCTTCTCTTCTTTCAATAATTATTTAGTCGAGCACACTAGCAATATTTTCTCCTAGTAATCATTCTTACTTTTCTCTCCATCCTCGCTCTCCTATAGTGGAACCAGTTTTTGTCGAACACCATCCTTCCACACTTTCGCTATCACGCACCCCAATTTTTAACATTTTATGTTAAAGAAGACATTAGATTTTATTTTATCTTAAAGTTTGTGACTATTGACCATGTTGGGTCAATGATGAATTTAATTAATTATGTTGAATATTTTATTACTAATAAATAAAATATGAGACAAATTGCCTAAGGAGGCTATTCAATGAGCATCCACTGGCCCACTAGGTGGAATAAACTGGGGTGAAAGAAAATTGACACATGGTAGCATCCTCAACCACTTCTAGCTTTTGCAGGGGGCAAGTTCCCTAATTTTGTGGTCATGTTCCCCAAGAAAGTGGAATAAGAGCAGGTGGCTCATTAAGTGAAAAAACTGACCAAAAGACCTAGGCATGCATATATTTACCCATCCAATTTAGCAGGAGGTTGTTCAATCATTGCCTTGTGAAATTTATGAAATGAAAAAGGGCACACAAGAGATTCGATGAGGGAAAAATCAGAAGTGGTGTGAGTGTCTAAGACTGTTTTCAGAGCTAGTACAAGTTTTAGCTGAGTTCTTTACTACAGAGTACAGAAGTACTATTGTTAAGTACTTATGTGGAGTTGCAGGGGTATTCAAACCCAACCTACTACACAGTGCTTTCAACCTGGTGGTTCAGTGGACACAATCGGGGGTCCTAAGACAAGTAGTCATCTTTCTTCAGAAAAAGGTTGGGTGGAACGAGCTCCTTAGGTTGTGTGTCTCCTCTACACGTTATTAGGTTCTAATTTGTTAATTTATTCTTGTGCAAGTAAAAGTACTGAAATGAAGTAGTTGTGATGAGTTTACTTTTATTCCTTAATTACTTACAGCTGCAATTAAACTGTTAAGCCTTCATCTTGTTCAGGATATTACATGTATTTGTTTAACATAGTAAATGGTCTTAGAACTAGTAATGGTGGAAATGATGATTTACAAATACCTTTCTATATTTTTCTACTCATCAATTGATGAAGTAATCTAGTACAGAAGGTTGATTTAAATAAATGATTATATAGGGATAAGATGTGTTTGAATCTGCTTTACTAAGAAAATATTTTACTGATAGATTAAAATACGAATGATAATAATCCTTTTATTTTTTAGAATCCTTCTCTATCTGTGTATAACATAACATGGTAATAATTTCCTTTTTCCAGACTTAAACATATACATAAATATTTATAAAACCCCTACAGAACACTTTAGACAACTTGGTATAGTAAAATTGTGGTTTTACACGTAGAGTTTTATGAGTACGATAATAAACTAAATACTACAGTAAAAAAATTAATTTATTAACACTAGTAAAGAATACTAGTACTATTTACTATTATAATTAGCTAAAACGGATTAAATAGTAAACAAGCAGTAATAATCAAACAAAATCTATTTTTAAATATAAATTGTTTGGTTTTAAAACCCTAAGATGTAACTTAATCCTTTCAATTCATTCCAGTAGCTATAACAATCAAGATAGATTTTACATCTAACTTTTAACCCAACAAACTCTGTTAATCTAAATATCAGAACTGCTAAATAAAAAAAAACACAATTAAAATAATTAATTGCTAAAAGGTTTTATTAAGTCACGGCCATGGCATTTCCTACTTCAAAGATTTAAGATAAAGAATAAAAACTTGTTACAAATATTTTAAACTTGTGCTTAAGAAAACCCATTAAAACAAAACAATGTTAACCTTATGCACACACAGGTCTGGAAGCTCAGTCGTTATAATGTTACGACCATTATGTCATATTTTATTTTTAGCCACAACAAATTTCACCAAACCCTAGGATTTTTTTTACAAAGTTTTATTAAATAAATTACAAACAAATTCGTAAACATAAATCTATTTTCGAGAGTCAAAATATCAGTACTATTTATAAACAGAGTTTAAAATTCAAAACCAATTCGTTACCCCACATTCCTCTTAACTCTTCAAAAAAAAAACCATAATGTTTCAACATTTATCTCATCCACGAAAGGGCCATTGTGGCTGAGTTTGTAAGCTTAGCAGGCTTCCAAAACAATTAACTATGGTTATTTTATAGAGCCAAGTAAAACAACAAAAAGAGAGCTTCACATTGTATTACATTTTAAACAAACATCATTATAAAACCTAGAACAATATTATTCTATTAAACTACCAACAGTTTACAAGAGTCGTAGCTCTGGGATGAAACCCTAAGGGTTATCATCGAACGGACTTATGACCTTCTCCATTCCTAAGCTTAAACCAATCATCAAGTCACCATAAATTTTGAACCCGCAGTAATTTTTTCCACAAGCACCAGCATTAACATCATAGATAGAGTCATGATGAAGGGAACCCCTAAGGATAGAACTGAGGCTTACTGAGCCTTTGGAGCCCAAAACCTTCAAATTCAGGCCAAACGTTCCTCTGTCAGTTGTATGTTGACTATTTTCTTACCTACACCCACAAATAAAACAATTTATGAACTATTAGTAAAACCCTATCTTAAATGTTGTAAATCGAAGAATTTTTAGAAATGTTTTAAGGTTTAAAAAAAAAATACTTACAAAGCTACGATAAACTCACGGTCGCACAAAAAAAAACAGACTCTCAACCCTGTTAATGCCATGTTAATGCTTGAGCAACTGAAGAAAACCACAATTTTGAATGCTGATCTCAAGAGAGACTTCTATCTCACAGTTATGGCGTTGAACTCGAACCTTACACCTACTAAATGCCACAACAGAGAGATTTTAATGGTAATTGTTGCAGATATTTTTCCAAAGAGACTGAGGGCACGGTGGCCACCCTTCTTTGCCAAAGTAAAAACCAAAATGGATGTCAAGAAAGTTTTTTAGGGTTAGAGTTGTTTGGAAGCGTGTAGGATTTAATGCCCTTAAACCTCCAACAAGTAACTTTTTTCCACATGGAATCCACTTGAAAAGAAATTATTAGGATTTTTTTATAGTTTAAAATCTAGCGCTTTAACACTGCAATGTTTTATAACCACAATACTAATTATTTGTGAACTTAATACAAATACATTGCAAAAGAAATAAACAAATATAAATTTGTTCAGAAAAGGTTTCGAGCTATATTATAAGTCTTTAGTTCATGCAAAATGGGGTTAGTTAGGTTGCATATCATTTTTATTATGCAATGTATTAATAATTACTTAAGTTTTACAATAAAAGAAGTTATGGGTTCCTAGATTGAAGTTGGAGCCATTATAGTTATTATTGCATGTATTATGATGTTCTATATGGGATGTAATGATCACTTATACAACGGTCATATATCTAGTTTAGAAGCATTGCATTTGTAGTTATACATAACTACTAATTTAGAAATAGTAATAATAAATATAGGGCTTAGGAAAGTTCTAGGATTAATGCATAAAATCCAAAATTAAATTCTATTTGGAAGATATTAGGGTTTTAGTACCAAAATTTTACTAAAAATACGTGGAACGATCATTTACAATCAGTCTTTAAACTCAAGTGCTTAGAACAAATAATCAAATTTATTACCTAGGAAGACCAAACCTTGTTTTTAAGCCTAGCAAACTCTTCCACATCATTAATCTAGACCTTAAATAGAGTCTAAAGCTTTTCTCCCTAACTTACTCTTTAGTCTTCAAAGATTTAATATTTTACGCCGTACCTTAGAAGAAATATCTACCTGTAACCCTGTAAAAGCATTGAATTATGCGTTAGCTTTGAAAAAGCTAGGTAAGCCCCAGGCTAACCTCAAGCCCCTTCAGCTAGACAAGAAAACAACAATCAGAATCATACTATTGCTAGAAAGTAAACAACTAATCTATTTTTCATTAAATTTCTAACTCATGAACATGCAAAACTAATTCAAAATGAAAAATCAACAAGGTTGGAAGTTAGAACATGACTCGTAGCTGTGACCTACAGATCAGTAAGTAAAACTTCTTTAACTTTAAACATAGTTAAAAAAAAGATAATTTAACCTGTAAGTATCTCCTAATATCTTACCCTGTAATCTATCTGATTTTAAAACTAAAGTTAGTTATAAACTATCATTTTGGACTATGACTTACATTAAACGTCAAATAGAAAATTTTTAAATTTTATGGAATTTTCGAGTGTTACATTAACTGTGTTGGCATGATAATTGTAGATCATATTCTGGCCATACTTCCATGGTTGAACTAACAACAGATGACAAGCATCCATTGGAATAACATCACATAATACATTGTATTATAGTCATCTGATCTTAAAGTTAATCATACATTGTTTAGTCACCGTCACACAAATACCCTTTTATAAACACGACACATTATATGGTCTTAGGTGTGACCAACACTTCAGTAACCATTTTTCGAGGACTTCTATTGAGACCGAATTCTCTGTACTTCCTCCATCGACTATTGTCAAACAACATCTTGTTGAAATAATGTAACTTCAAAGAATATTCTACTTGTACTTCGTGTTATTATTATTCCCCCTTCGAGAGATGTCACTGATGTAAAAGGTCCGTAAAAGTCATGAGGTAAACCCTTTGTTGTAATTTGGGTCATTAGCACCCTGAAAAAATAATATAATTATTATTGTGGGATTTCCTAGGTAGGTCGACCCATTTAGGGAAGATCAATATAAAAAGGGAGGTGCCCTCCCTCATTTGTACACACTCACTCACACTTGTATTGTGCAAGAGAGAGAAAGAAGGAGAGATAGAGGAGGAGGACCAATTCCTTTGGTGTATTTGATCTTATGCTTGGGGTTTGGTCTCTAACTTGATGAGACCTTGTTATTTGGTCATTGCATACTGGTAGTCTATATTGAGGAATTTTTGTTGGTTTTTTCCCTTTAGGGTTTTCCCATGATAAATTGTTGTGTACCTTGTGATTGTGTTTCTTTCAATGATCATCTTTATGTTCTTATTATGAAAATGTATTAAATTATAATCGAGTTAGGACTTAAGCTATGGAAGAATCATACTCACCTCAACTAAGCACACCTTTTGGTGAGTACAGTTTTCATTTCTGAGAAATTTTCATTTTTTGTCATTTTCTGATATCTAGGACAAGATGTCTACGAGCACTACGCTTGATGACAAGTTGGAAGGCATATAAAAATTTCGTGCTTGGAAATACAAAATAGAACTCATTCTAGAAGAGAATAATCTTACAAACTTTATCAAGGGAGTTGTGTCAGATCACGAAGAAGATGAAGCAAAGGAAAATTACAATAAAGACATGATTAGATCCAAGAGGATCATAGTTGATTCACTTAAGGATCATTTGATTCCTCAAGTATCCTCTAAGGATACACCTAAGGATATTTTTCATTCCCTATCAAGAATGTATGAAGGAAGAAACATCAACCGGAAGATGAACTTGAGAGCCCAACTCAAAAGTACAAACATGAGCAAGGGTGAATCTATCCATGAATACTTCACAAGCGTCTCTCAAATCAAAGAATAACTAGAAGAATTGAAGACAAGATTGATGAAATTTAACTAGTAATGACTACTCTCAATGGTCTTACTAGACCATGGGACTCATTCATCCAGGAAATCTGTGCAAGGAAGGAAATCCTAAAATTTGATATCCTATGGGAAGAATGTGTTCAAGAAGAAGCTAGAGTAGCTAACTGAGAAGTACTACTTAGAGATGATGACCATTCTCTAGATACTCATACCAGAAGAAGAAAATGAAAGAAATATTTCAAAAAGGAAACTCATAAGGGGTCGTATCCTCCTAAGTACTTTCAAAAGAATAAAAAGCGATATTACATGCAGAAATATTTCTCCACTTATGAATGTTACCATTGTGATAAGATAGGACACATTGCCAGAAATTGTTCGACAAAGAAAGAAGAATATAAGAGGAAGAATAACAAAAAACATCATGCTAACTTAGAATAATAATAATAAGAAGAAGAACCTCCCATAAAGTTAGCAAAAAAAGAAGCTGAAGAATATGTTATTTATATATGTATCTGTCACTAGAGGGTGGCCTGTATGAACTGAGAGGTCACTCAGAAGTAGCCTTGATCCATGATCAAGATATTCCTATGTACTTATGGGATGAAGTAGCAAGGACAACAGTAAATGTCTAGAACAAAATATCCCATAGTGCACTTAGATTCAAGACCGCTGAAGAAATTTTCATAGGAAACAAACCAGAGGTAAGTCACCTCAAGGTATTTGGTTGCCCAATGTTTTCTCATATACCGAAAGAGAAAAGAGTCAGGTTGGATCCTTCCAGAAAGAAAGGAATATTTGTTCGGTATTGTGAGGTCTCCAAGGACTTCATAATCTATATACCAAGTTACCATCATATGGAAATTAGCAGGGGCATAACCTTTGATGAAGATGCAACTCTCAATAAATCAAGAAAGTGCCAACTTGAAGAAACATATGAAGAAGCCATAGCTCCCATAGCTCCATAACCAATGAAGGAAGTTGCACCTTCTCATGATGATGAGGTTTCGGAAGAGCATGATATGTTGGATCCCTAAGAACCTCCCCACATGAATATTTCCCACAAAATAAATCCATCTTGGGCCCATGAGATTATTCAATAAGCGGAAATGTATGGTGCACTAGAAGACTCCACAAGGCAGAGCAAGAAGCCAAATCCATTTCCTAGTTATGTGGCTTTGATGTGTGATATTGTAGATAAAAAAATATTTGTTTTGAAGTAGTTGTTCAAAATAAATAATGGATAGCAACTATGACGGAAAAATACTAATCCATAAATTATGGTAAGTAGTTCCCAAGCAAGAAGGAAGAAGTGTGGTATCTTCCAAATGGATCTACAAGACAAAACATACAACCAATGGAAGTATTGAGAAGTACAAAGCTGTGTTTGTTTCCCATGGATCCTCTCAAAATGAAGGAATCAATTATGAAGAGACATTTTCTCAAGTAGCAAGGTACACTTCTATCAACACCATCATGGAACTAACATCCAAGACAGAATGGAAGTTACGCCAGATGGATGTGAAAACAACCTTTCTAAATGGTGTTATTGAAGAAGAAGTGTACATAGAACAACCACAATGTGTTGAAGTCGAAGACATAAGGACACATGTCTGTAAACTAAAGAAGGATCTGAAGCAAGCTCCAAGAGCTTGGTATGGAAGAATCAATAGATTTCTAATGAGCTTGGGCTTTACCAAAAGTAAGGTTGATCCTAACCACATCATTGAACTTTCAAAGTTATTTCATCTTTGAAAGACAATAAAGAAAAATTCAAAGGTTTCATTCGAAGAGGACACTTCAAATTCCAACAAAAAGAGGCTTTCAGCCCATTCAAAGATTACTTCGAATCAAACAATGACAAATAGACCTATTTTGATGAGTCCCTTTAAGTAAACTATGAAGGGCCACAATTGTTTCCTTTCAAAGTCATTGCTTTGAATTGTAAATACCAAATATTTGGCCCAATCAAAGGAATGCTTTGATATGTCAATAGTGGACAACCAACCACTCCAAAGTTACTACTTCTAATGCACAAAAGGGTATCAATTTAGTGTTAGTCCCACAAGCCAAACACCAGTATACACAAATGATTTGAATTGGGTTTGGCTTACATCATTGAAATTTGGATGCATCACAAAATATCAAAGGTCATAATATAAATCCAAATGCAATTACACTCAAGACATCTGTAGTGCCCATTCGTTTGAGGCGGGCACTTAAATTCTTATCATTGTCTATTAGTATCTATGTAGCTCCTAAAGAAATGATTTGTCGAAATAATAATATATTTATTTAATGTTTACCATGATTTTTTATCAAAATTACATTTTTACTTCAGTTTAAAAGATTTCTGCATAAGTTTAAGTTTAACTTGATAGGAAATTTCTCATAGCATGGCATTTTCATTCGGTCCATAATTCTAAGAGCATTAGGAACAAAATAAAATGAAATGCATTTTTTCTTTCAAATTTTCAGTACTGAAATTTAGAGAGTTTTAATTAAGTAGGATGCTTGGTTTTTCGTAGTTTGCAATAGGCTTCCTTAGGCTCCTGTAGTTGCTCCTCGCTAGAAAACCTTAGTAGCAAAAATAGATAAACCACCATTCCAACTAGATTATCGTGCTGGCCCTAAGAAATCAACGGAGTTCCTATCCCCTGATCTCACAATCCGATAATCTGAATAACATCATTCCATAGTATAGGATCCCTCAATGCATAGTTCAATCTACATAGTTCAATTTCCCCTCCTCCTTTGAGTTTCCCACTTCCTCAATCGAGCTGAGTTAACCCCCTCCTCGGTATGCCTCCTTTCTACTCCAAATTCTTAGTCCTATTATCCCCCCATAAACCTTCCCAAAACCAACCCTATCCTATTCTCATAAAAATCTCTTAAATATATTTTTCCCTCCTCCGGAAACCTTCATCCTTACTCCACCCCCTCTATTAAGTCTCATAATCCCTCAAAACATTTAATCACTATCATGTTTAAAATTTAAAGGTATAACAAAGTAATATATATATTTTGTACATATTGTCTCGAGCACTGAGATGCCATTAAGGTCAATTAAATTTAGTTGAGCGAGTTGACTACTCATTAGTTAACAATTAGACGATGGGATAATAATTAGTCTCTCACCATTTTAAACATTAAATATGTTTGGATAAATTAATAATTTAATATTTAATATTGACCTTTCCGTTGGTGGTAGTGGTGGGTGTTATAAATATTTTATCCAAAGATGGATTTGATGTCTGACCTGACAATTATTATTTTAATGTAATTTTACCTTATCATGTTTTAGTAAATAATTAAATATCCTTTCTGACTTCACTTCAGTGAAATGCTTCTGTTAATCCCATTAATAATAACTTAAATAAATAATTCATGTAATTATATTGTTAATCTTTTATGATTTATAGTAAAGGCCAATTATCATTATAAATATTAATTAAAGAATAATAATTATAGTAATTATAATAATAATTAGTGATTAATAATTGCTGACAACAATTCTTTGTTTAAACTATACCATATAATAAGCAATTAAAGTATACCATTATGTATAGATTAACTGATTTCCTTTAACTTTTAACTTTTCATGAATTGTTTCACTGTTTTATTAATAATCATTTGATTCAATGATTGATATAATAATTTAGTTTACCCACTACAGTTTATAGTAAAGAACAATTTCACTATTATTAATATTAAATTATGAATTCATTTGCTAACATTTACTTCAAGGCTATGGATGATGAACGTGTCATAATATTGTTGTATGTGGATGACTTATTTAGACAGGTAATGAGAAGAAAATCACTGCAGGATATTTGAGATGAAAGAAGAAGCTCACTGCAGAATATTCCAAATGAAAGACCTTGGCTTGATGCATTATTTTCTAGGTCTTGAAGTATGGAAAAGGCCAGAAAAAATCTTTCTTAACCAAAAAAAAGTATGAAGTGTAAATTTTGAAAAAGTTACATTTTGCAATATCAATTGAAATTACAATTTTGTAATAAATGTTTTTTCATTACATTTATATTATTTGATAGCATGTTTTATAATTATTTTAAATGTATTAAGAACAAGTATCTCAAATAAAAATCTAGTTTACATTTTTTTTAAATAACATTCCAAAAAAAAAATAACTAAGCCTAGCACACTCTTCCACATCGTTAATCTAGACCTTAAATAGAGTCTAAAGCTTTTCTCCCTAACTTACTCTTTAGTCTTCAAAGCTTTAATATTTTACACCATACCCTAGAAGAAATATTTACCTATAACCCTGTAAAGCATTGAATTATGTGTTAGCTTTGAAAAATCTAAGTAAGCCCCGGGCTAACCTCAAGCCCCTTCAGCCAGATAAGAAAACAACAATCAGAATCATACTATTGCTAGACGGTAAACAACTAATCTGTTTTCATTAAATTTCTAACTCATGAACATGCAAAACTGATTCAAACTGAAAAATCAACAAGGTTGGAAGTTAGAACATGACTCGTAGCTGTGACCTACAAGTTAGTAAGTAAAACATCTTTAGCTTTAAACACAGTTAACAAAAGAGAATTTAACCTGTAAGTATCTCCTAATATCTTACCCTGTAATCTATCTGATTTAGAAACTAAAGTTAGTTATAAAACTAGCATTTTGGACTATGACTTACATTAAACATCACATAGAAAATTTTTAAATTTTATGGAATTTTCAAGTGTTACATTAACTGTGTTGGCATGATCATTGTAGATCATAATTTGGCCATACTTCCATGGTTGAACTAAGAACACATGACAAGCATCCATTGGAATAACATCACATAATACATTGTATTATAGTCATCCAATCTTAAAGTTAATCATACATTGTTTAGTCACCATCACACAGATACCCTTTTATAAACACGACACATTATATGGTCTTAGGTGTGACCAACACTTCAGTAACCATGTTTCGAGGACTTCTGTTGAGACCGAATTTTCTATACTTCCTCCATCGACTATTGTCAAACAACATCTTGTTGAAATAATGTAACTTCAAAGAATATTTTACTTTTACTTCGCATTATTATTATTACCCCTTCGAGAGATGTCACCAATTTAAAAGGTCAGTAAAAGTCATGAGGTACACCCTTTGTTGTAATTTGGGTCATTAGGACCCCGAAAAGAATAATATAATTATTATTATGGGATTTCCTAGGTAGGTCAGCCCATTTAGGTAAAATGTCAACTGGGAAGATCAATATAAAAAGGGAGGTGCCCTCCCTCATTTGTACACACTCACTCACACTTGTATTGTGCAAGAGGGAGAAAGAAGGAGAGACAGAGGAGGAGGACCAATGTCTTTGGTGTTTTGGATCTTATGCTTGGGGTTTGGTCTCTAATTTTGATGAGACCTTGTTATTTGGGCATTGCATACTAGTAGTCTATATTGAGGAAGTTTTGTTGGGTTTTTCCCTTTAGGGTTCTCCCAGGATAAATTGTTGTGTACCTTGTGATTGTGTTTCTTTCAATGATCATCTTTATGTTCTTATTATGAAAATGTATCAAATTATAATCAAGTTAGGACTTAAGCTATGGAAGAATCATACTCACCTCAACTAAGCACACCTTTTGGTGAGTACAGTTTTCATTTCTGAGAATATTTAAATTTTTGTCATTTTCTGATATCTAGGACAAGATGTCTACAAGCACTATGCTTGATGACAAGTTGGAAGGAATATAAAAATTTCGTGCCTGGAAATATAGAATAGAACTCATTCTAGAAGAGAATAATCTTACAAATTTTATCAAGGGAGTTGTGTCGGATCACGAAGAAGATGAAGCAAAGGAAAAGTACAATAAAGACATGATTAGAGCCAAGAGGATCATAGTTGATTCACTTACGGATCATTTGATTCCTCAAGTATCTTCTAAGGATACACCTAAGGAGATTTTTGATTCCCTATCAAGAATGTATGAAGGAAGAAACATGAACCGGAAGATGAACTTGAGAGCCCAACTCAAATGTACAAACATGAGCAAGGGTGAATCTATCCATGAATACTTCACAAGGGTCTCTCAAATAAAAGAATAGCTAGAAGAAATTGAAGACAATATTGATGAAATTTAGCTAGTAATGACTACTCTCAATGGTCTTACTAGACCATGGGACTCATTCATCTAGGCAATCTATGCAAGGAAGGAAATCCTAAAATTTGATATCCTATGGGAAGAATATGTTCAAGAAGAAGCTAGAGTAGCTAACTGAGAAGTACTACTTAGAGATGATGACCATTCTCTAGCTACTCATACCAGAAGAAGAAAATGAAAGCAACATTTCAAAAAGGAAACTCATAAGGGGTCGTATCCTCCTAAGAACTTTCAAAAGAATAAAAAGGGATATTACATGCAGAAATATTTCTCCACTTATGAATTTTACCATTGTGATAAGATAGGACACATTTCCAGAAATTGTTTAAAAAAGAAAGAAGAATATAAGAGGAAGAATAACAAAAAACATCATGCTAACTTAGCAGAATAAGAAGAAGAAGAAGAACCTCCCATAAAGTTAGCAAAAAAAGAAGCTGAAGAATATGTTATTTATATATGTATCTGTCACTAGAAGGTGGCCTATATGAACTGAGAGGTCACTCAAAAGTAGCCTTGATCCATGATCAAGATATTCCTATGTACTTATGGGATGAAGTAGCAAGGACAACAATAAATGTCCAGAACAAAATATCCCATAGTGCACTTAGATTCAAGACCGCTGAAGAAATGTTCATAGGAAACAAACAAGAGGTAAGTCACCTCAAGGTATTTGGTTTCCCAATGTTTTCTCATATACCGAAAGAGAAAAGAGTCGGGTTGGATCCTTCCAGAAAGAAAGGAATATTTTTTCGGTATTGTGAGGTCTCCAAGGACTTCATAATCTATATACTAGGTTACCATCATATGGAAATTAGCAGGGGCATAACCTTTGATGAAGATGCAACTCTCAATAAATCAAGAAAGTGCAACCTTGAAGAAACATACGAAGAAGCCATAGCTCCCATAGCTCCATAACCAATGAAGGAAGTTGCACCTTCTCATGATGATGAGGTTCCAGAAGAGCATGATATGTTGGATCCCTAAGAACCTCCCCACATGAATATTTCCCACAAAATAAATCCATCTGGGGCCCATGAGATTATTCAATAAGCAGAAATGTATGGTGCACTAGAAGACTCCACAAGGCAGAGCAAGAAGCCAAAGCCATTTCCTAGTTATGTGGCTTTGATGTGTGATATTGTAGATAAAAACCTATTTGTTTTGAAGTAGTTGCTCAAAATAAAGAATGGATCGAAACTATGATGGGAAAATACTAATCCATAAAGTATGGGAAGTAGTTCCCAAGCAAGAAGGAAGAAGTGTGGTATCTTCCAAATGGATATAAAAGACAAAACATACAACTGATGGAAGTATCGAGAAGTACAAAGCCGTGTTTGTGGCCCATGGATCCTCTCAAAATGAAGGAATCAATTATTAAGAGACATTTTCTCAAGTAGCAAGGTACACTTCTATCAACAGCATCATGGAACTAACATCCAAGACAGAATGGAAGTTACACCAGATGGATGTGAAAACAACCTTTCTAAATGGTGTTATGGAAGAAGAAGTGTACATAGAACAACCACAATGTGTTGAAGTCGAAGACATAAGGACACATGTCTGTAAACTAAAGAAGGATCTAAAGCAAGCTCCAAGAGCTTGGTATGGAATAATCAATAGATTTCTAATGAGCTTGGGATTTACCAAAAGTAAGGTTGGTCCTAACCACATCATTGAACTTTCAAAGTTATTTCATCTTTTAAAGACAATAAAGCAAAAGTCAAAGGTTTCATTCGAAGAGGACACTTCAAATTCCAACAAAAGGAGGCTTTCATCCCATTCAAAGAATACTTCGAATCAAACAATGACAAATCGACCTATTTTGATGAGTCCCTTTAAGTAAACTATGAAGGGCCACAATTGTTTCCTTTAAAAGTCATTGCTTTGAATTGTAAATACCAAATGTTTGTCCCAATCAAAGGAATGCTTTGATATGTCAATAGTGGACAACCAACCACTCCAAAGTTACTACTTCTAATGCACAAAAGGGTATCAATTTAATGTTAGTCCCACACGCTAAACACCAATATACAAAAACAATTTGAATTGGGTTTGGCTTACATCATTGAAATTTGGATGCAGTACAAAATATTAAAGGTCATAATATAAATTCAAATGCAATTACACTCAAGACATCTATAGTGCCCATTCGTTTGAGGCAGGCACTTAAATTCTTGTCATTGTCTATTAGTATCTATTCCTAAAGAAATGATTTGTGGAAATAATAATATATTTATTTAATGTTTACCATGATTTTTTATCAAAATTACCTTTTTACTTCAGTTTAAAAGATTTCTGCATAAGTTTAAGTTTAACTTGACAGGAAATTTCTCATAGCATGGCATTTTCATTCGGTCCATAATTCTAAGAGCATTAAGAACAAAATAAAATGAAATGCATTTTTTCTTTCAAATTTTCAGAACTGAAATTTAGAGAGTTTTAATTAAGTAGGATACTTGGTTTTTCGTAGATTGCAGTAGGCTTCCTTAGGCTCCTGTAGTTGCTCCTCGCTAGAAAACCTTAGTAGCCAAAATAGATAAACCACCATTCCAACTAGATTATCGTGCTGGCCCTAAGAAATCGACGGATTTCCTATCCCCCGATCTCACAATCCAATAATCTAAATAACATCATTCCGTAGTATAGGATCCCTCAATGCATAGTTCAATCTCCATAGTTCAGTTTCCCCTCCTCCTTTGAGTTTCCCACTTCCTCAATCGAGCTGAGCTAACCCACTCCTCGGTATGCCTCCTTTCTACTCCAAATTCTCAGTCCTATTATCCCCCCATAAACCTTCCCAAAACCAACCCTATCCTATTCTCGTAAAAATCTCTTAAATATATTTTTCCCTCCTCCGGAAACCTTCATCCTTACTCCACCCCCTCTATCAAGTCTCATAATCCCTCAAAACATTTAATCACTATCATGTTTAAATTTTAAAGGTATAATAAAGTAATATATATATATTGTACATATTGTCTCGAGATGCCATGAAGGTGAATTAAATTTAGTTGAGCGAGTTGACTACTCATTAGTTAACAATTAGACGATGGGATAATAATTAGTCTCACTCACCATTTTAAACATTAAATACGTTTGGATAAATTAATAATTTAATATTTATTATTGACCTTTCCGTTGGTGGTAGTGGTGGGTGTTATAAATATTTTATCCAAATATGGATTTGATGTCTCACCTGACAATTATTATTTTAATGTAATCTTACCTTATCATGTTTTAGTACTTAATTAAATATCCTTTCTGACACTTCAGTGAAATGCTTTTGTTAATCCCATTAATAATAACTTAACTAAATAATTCATGTAATTATATTGTTAATCTTTTATGATTTATAGTAAAGGCCAATTATCATTATAAATATTAATTAAAGAATAATAATTATAGTAATTATAATAATAATTAGCGATTAATAATTGCTGACAATAATTCTTTGTTTAAACTATACCATATAATAACCAATTAAAGTCTACCATTATGTATAGATTAACTGATTTCCTTTAACTTTTAACTTTTCTTGAATTGTTTCAGTGTTTTATTAATAATCATTTGATTCAATAATTGATATAATAATTTAGTTTACCCATTACAGTTTATAGTAAAGAACAATTTCACTATTATTAATTTTAAATTATGAATTCATTTCCTAACATTTACTTCAAGGCTATGGATGATGAACCTGTCGTATTATTGTTGTATGTGGATGACTTATTTAGACAGGTAATGAGAAGAAAATCACTGCACGATATTCGAGATGAAAAAAGAAGCTCCCTGCAGAATATTCCAAATGAAAGACCTTGGCTTGATGCATTTTTTTGTAAGTCTTGAAGTATGAAAAAGGCCAAAAAAAAATCTTTCTTAACCAAAAAAAGTATAAAGTTACATTTTGCAATATCAATTGAAATCGCAATTTCTGTTGCTAATTGTTAAATAGATTCAGCACATTAAATAACCCGAAAGCATCAACCTTATAGTTTCTATTTTCTAGTAAATTTTTCCCCAAAAAACCACCAAAATACTAATAGAAATCGTCTAATAATGTAAAAATCAAATCATCGGTAGATGCACGGCACCTCACCCATCTACTTGATCTGGCTGGTCGTCATCCTTGACGGCAGACCATGGGATTCACAGCCAATCATATGCTTATCTGACATATTATTCACGGCAAATGTGTCTTTGAATTAGAAACGTTAGCTTTTTAAAATCTCAATTTACTATTTGAAATGATTCCTGCCAATCGAAGTCCATTCGCCATTCCACTTCTCCCAGCAGATACTATTTGAGACGATGTAACGTGAAATGATTCCTCACAATCGATGTCCATTCACAATGCCAGTTCTCCCGGAAGTCGAGCATACTATACACACTATGGTTACAGGAAAATCTCTATAAATACAATATTATACGCCCATGACTCCCCGAGCAACATTTCCGTTTCTGTGTAGTCTCCGGCCTCTTGAGACGTGTTGCTGTAGCCTGTGGGTATTCTCCTGTAGTAGCCTGTGCGTATTCTCCTGTAGATTAACGCTGAGAATCGAACCCCTATTGATTAACTTTAGAAATGCAACAGTGCGATCTAAATAAGATGGGTGCCCTCGCAGCAAGGGCAGATTCGTCTTCTAATGGCAGCAGTAGTAGCGATTGTAATTCTGTAAAAAGGAAGAAACGGTCCAGAGATTCTGAAGCAAGTCCTACCACAGTTGTAATCACAGACATATACAATTTTCGCTCAAAGGTGGAGAAGTTCACAAGATTGCCAACGTATCCAGGTAGGGCTAGCAGTACATCTGAAGAATCCGAAAAGACAGGTAGGTCGCATTTGGTTTTGAGGCCTAGGGCTCGGAGAGGAGTAGCTAATGTACCGCCGACTACCTTCCCATTTCTATCTTCAGTACTCACGAATTCTACAAATTCTTGCAGTCTGATCCCATTGACGGACTGTCTAATCAAGCAGCTTCCATTAATGGAAGCTGAGGCCCAGAAGAGTAATTCTCTATTGCTTCCTGGTTTCAGCGAAAACAAAGCAGGTAATTACAAGTTTAGTAACAGCGTTAGCGTTTCCTTGCTGTTTGAGGAGCTTTTGGAAGAATGGGAGCGAACTGAAAATGCTGCAATATGAAATTGATGTTTCATGGCTGCTGTACTCATAAGTTTTCCGTGATTTTTTAAAATAAGTTTTTTTCAGCAGAAAAAATACCAGATCTTGTTACTCTATTGAATCAAAGATGGTCATATACATTCAGACAAAGTCTGTCTCCATAAATAGGTTCAGCAAGGGATCCTCTTGACTCAACGAGTCTCCGTCATCATACCATGGGCAGGGGAACACAGCCCTGTTATGTAGAAGGCTTTTATCATCACTCCTGTATAGACAGGTCAGATTTTTATCAGTTTCCTGATATGAGCAGAAAAAACATAAATCATGAGCATAAGAAGGTGACAGAAAGTCTCTTCATGGGATTGCTTAGATCCCAGCTAATAACATCAAATATAGTGTTTGAAGGGCCAGCACATACTAATATAACTGAAAATTACCATGATCAGTAATCTTTCCAAACAAATATTCCTGGAAATTCCCAAAGCCTGAATCAAGAGAGAGTGCAGATTTTGAGAGACTATCTGCAATCTGGTTATGCTCACGATATATGTGTTTCATGATCATATCCGGAAAGTTATGTAGTAAATCTCTTATATCATCACACCAATGATTCAGATGAGGTAAGTTCAGTGTGCCTTTTCCAGTAGCCCATGATATCATGACAAGGGAGTCTCCGAAAAGAGAGTGAAGAGGGATTCCCATAACCTTTGAGACATAGAGAAGAGCCCATAGAGCCATCGGCTCTGATTTTGTGTTTGTACTCCTCCCACAGCCCATGGAGATATGTATATTGTGGGAGCTACTCAAATACAAAATAAACCCTGCCCCCCTATGTTCTTGGCGGGTGCACCATAAAAAAACCCACAGGAAAACTCCATCTTAGGAGGCAGTCCTACCATTCTGTGTTTAATCTTTTTGACAGGCATAGAGTATGTATGGAAGAGCATATCAATATGGTGTAGGACTCGATAGACAACTGGAGTTTTCCCCTCAAAGATACAATTATTCCTGTGCTTCCAAATAGACCATAAAGTGAAAAACGACAGATATAACTTGGGGAAGTCCAGTGAATGATTTCTAACCCAATGTTCCAGAAGCAATCGAACCGTAGTTCCAGAGGAAGCTTTATTAATGGATCCGGAGTTAAAATTATCAGATACAGTAGCGAAGGTATTCTTTGTAAAATGGCATTCCAAGAATAGATGTTGGGCCGTTTCTTCCTCTTTTTTGCATAGCTGACAGCAGCTAGGACCCTGTAAGCCACGTTTGATGAGCTGATCCCATGTTAATACTTTATTTTTAATGAGAAGCCAGGTAAAGCATCGTATTTTTTCCGGAATATTGAATTTCCAAAGAACCTGAAAAACCAAAGATGTATCCATGTTAGGCTCCTTTAAGTGGTCCACCATACACTCATATACCATTGCCGTGGTAATAGCTCCAGAGTAGTTCCTGTAAGTCCAAAGAAAGTGATTCGGAGAGGACCTGAGACGTATCCTCCCATGTTCGAGTCCCCTAACATAAACATAATCATCCCAGAGAGAATGCCATTCTCCACCAAGATCCAGGTCCGTGGCAGTGAGCCAATAGTTCATGGCTTCATTTGAGTAATTCCTGAGGAAAAACATAACATGTGCCCATACGTGAGATTGGGTCCACACCTACCTTTATGCTTTCACCATTACCTACCATCCATATTAGTCCTTTGCACAAAGCCAAGTAATAGTACTAATGAAGCCTTTCCAAATAACAGAGGCACGAATAGCAGAGAAAGCTTTGCATCGAATCCATGACTAGACATTGTCCTTCTTTAAATATTTCACAGAGATTAAATATTTTAAAATAAGTTTGTTTTAAGGAAACAATACAAGAAAGTGGTCCCTTTATTCTTAGCTTTATTTTATACAATAAATCATATGGTTTTGTTCAAAATTTTGTTTAAATTTGGTTTTAAGAAACCATTTAAATGTGTTTTTAAAGAAAGAATACAAAATTTCAACCTACACAGAACAGAAAAAATAATTATGTTTATGAAAGACATGATCAATATCATCATGAATATGTTTCTTAAAAAGGATCAATATCAGACTGAGAAGTCAATCAAAGGATTTATATATTTTTTAAATTATTATTAAAATAGTTTTTTATAATTAAATCGTTATTTAAAAAGTGTTTTTGTACTTCCCTAGTGAAGGTATATCTAACAACTGCATAGTCAGTTTTGTCATAATGGGATCATATTGTAATTTTTATATATAAAAAAGTAAAGGTATCCCCAACAACTGCATAGTCTATATAAGGTATCTCTAACAACTATAGTCAGTTTTGTCATAATGGGATCATATTGTAATTTTTATCTATAATAGTGTTATGTGAGAACATATCTCTAACAAGTGCAGAGTTTATATATAGGGTTTTGTCATAGGATTATATTGTAATTTTTATGTATAATAGTGTTATGTGATAATATTGTTATGTTATGAAATATTATGTTATAATGTGATTAGTGTTATGATAATGATGATGATTGTTAAAGTTTATTAAAAATATTTTTAGTTTATAAAGTGGTTTGTTCCATTCAAAATTTGAGATTAAGAATGATCATCTCTTTAGAATATTTTTATTTTATTTTATTTCCTAATTATTTATCACACCATAACTTCTTCTTAAATAAATAAAAAATCAATTAAGTTTCTTTAAAATTTTATTTAGTCAAATTCAAATACATCCATCTTTGTATATTATGTTTTTTCATTACATTTATATTATTTGATAGCATGTTTTATAATTA